>JAOYMR010000003.1:19072507-19088286 GCA_025802075.1 Tenebrosternarchus preto | reverse complement strand
CCACCGAGGGCCTAGGACAGGACAACACCATCGAGGGCCTAGGACTGGACAACACCACCGAGGACATGGACTGGACAACAACACCGAGGGCCTAGGACTGGACAACAACACCGAGGGCCTAGGACAGGACAACACCACCGAGGGCCTAGGACAGGACAACACCACCGAGGGCCTTGGACTGGATCCCACCACCGAGGCCCTTGGACTAAACCCCACCACCGAGGGCCTAGGACTGGACCCCACCACCGAGGGCCTAGGACAGGACAACACCATCGAGGGCCTAGGACTGGACAACACCACCGAGGACATGGACTGGACACCACCACCGAGGACGTGGACTGGACAACACCACCGAGGACATGGACTGGACACCACCACCGAGGACGTGGACTGGACACCACCACTGAGGGCCTAGGACTGGACACCACCACCGAGGGCCTAGGACTGGACAACACCATCGAGGGCCTAGGACTGTACAACACATCACTGAGGACGTGGACTGGACACCACCACTGAGGGCCTAGTACTGGACACCACCACTGCTACAACCCCAGGGAAAAAACGCATAGTCTTCAATGTCCAAATACATATGCACCTCCGTGAGCCATAAATGTAAAATCGAGTAATAATTGTGCTCCCTGCCTGCATGTGGTGATAAAATTATTCTCTAATTATATAAAATCTGTGATCGTTCCTTTTAAAATGCATCACCACTCCTCACATATCTATGTCCATATATCTCTTAACTCCATCTGTGAACACCACCACAAGAGCACCTGCAACACCAGCTATTTCTCTATCTAGGCTAAAACAGCTTTTATATTATCAGTAATTTGACTCATTATTTTATGACTCATGGGGATTTTGGGCTTACTACTGTGTTTGTGTGCCAATATATTATATATTAAATTTTCTCTTTTTCTTTCTCAAACTTCCTCTCGTTTGTTGTATGCAAATGTCCAGCATCAGAGCTGCCAGACTTCCTTACCCCGGTTGGGTCGTCATGGTTTCCATGCACACTGAAAACAGGAATGGAGATGTTCAGGTTCTCATCCTGGTAGTTCACCCACGGAAACCTGAAATGAGGGAATAAAAAGAGGTCAAGAGGTTCTGCGCACACCTGAATTTGAGTGTGTATGACTTTGGGGTTTGTGTGTGTGTGTGGTGTGTGTGTGTGTGTGGTGTGTGTGTGTGTGTGTTTGTTTAAAAATGTCTGCTCTAGGTACATGGCTTGAGCAGCAGAAAAAAGTGCAGTCAGGAATCAGCATGCAAACTTCACAACAAGAACCTAGAAACCATCAGAATATTTTAAGACAATTACAATTCACGTTAATGTGGATGGTTACACACATATACAAGTCTAGATAAGAGTGTAACACTCTTGGTCTCAGTGAGCAGGGATTTAATAAAATGTCATGCAGTAAAGTAAGTGGTGCATAGAACAGATAAGCCATGTGTTATATAAGCTCACTGAAAGGCCAAGAGCGCAAATGTATTAAATTCAAATTAAACTAAATTATATTTGTATGCAGTTTGCAGATGATGGAGGCAGAATGAATTTTTAAAAAAGTGAAATCGTGTCATCAGGGCTAAATGGGTTTTTTTTCCCATTGAGTTTTTGAATATTGCCTCTCACAGCATATGAAAGCAAAGAGTTCAGAGTCCAATATGTTTAATCTTATGTACTCGTTTCTCTCAAATATCACTAGATCAAGAGTTCACAAACATATAAAAAAAAAAAAAACTAGATTTGCTACAAGTAAGTCACATTACTGTCGATTAAACTGACATCTTAATTCTGACATTATCCTGTAATTGTACATTTTCAGTCTTTGTTAATTAGTTTAATCAAGTTTAATCAAGTTTAATTCAGTTTAATCAAGACAGCTTCTATTTAGCTTACGCCCGTCGTAAGTTACCTAAAACATAATGTACTTAGCTAACTGTCATCACCTGATACTCACTGACATGCAACATTTGACTTCTAACTGGCACTCAAACTACTCAAAATTGCACGGTCCAAGGTCATGACAAGGAAAAGGGCCAAACGATTGGTGCCAACGTCATTTATGCCACTGGTCACGTCTCATATGATGATGTTGACGCCTTGATCCGTGCCAGGGAATGGCGTCATTCACGAAACTGCCCTCTGGTGTCATGAAACAGAAGCGCTTACAGGCAGGGCTCATGATATGGGCACGTCACCCGACGCCATGCGGCTTCGGTGGTGAATAGATATTGTATTTAGAGTTCACGGTTCACTGAATGAGTATGTATTTTGAAAGATTTACTTAAAAGTAAATCTTATTAAAATAAATAATCTGTGCTATATTCTCCTCCATTTCTTCAGCCGATGACGTCAAACTGCTCCACCTTTGGCTTTGTGTACAGAACAAACAGAATTAAATACTGTAACCTCAGAAATGTGTCAGGTTTTTTGCTACAGGTGTTTTATCACTTATTTGTGGAGGAGAATCATTTTGAATGAATGTATTCTTACTTTCCTCCTGTAAAACACACAGGTCTTATATGAAGAGCATGGTAGGTTTCATGATATTTCTATTTTAAATCACATTTGTTCCATATTAAAATCCATATGAATTTGTTTTTAAATCAATAAAAACCTCTGCTCTTTTTTAATCTTATCTTGCCCTTTTTTATCATCTTGGGGTATTTCATTAAACTACCACCACTATCATCCAATGCACATTGCAGCTTTGAGGGACCCAAAACAAAGGCAGCGATAAATATGTTACTTACTTGCTGTTGCTGAAGTTAACGGCCTGGTCGCTTAGTACCTCGAAGAGGATGGGCTTATCACCCATGCAGTACTTCCGCATGACCTCCATGCAGCTGTGCATGGCTTTGCGGGAGGGCTTGTTGTCATGGAAAAGATCGCCACCCAGCAACACGAAATCCACCTGGCAAAGAGGAAAGTGTGAGAGAGAAAGACCGATATAGTTGAACCGATACAGAACCTAGTTTTGCTGTGCTAACCATCTTGAGAACGGATGCAACATCTGCCATTACGTTGGTTTTATTTTATGGAACGAAAAAAGCTCAAGAGGTGGGAGTTTCTCAGACCTCAGTCTGCTCATTACAAGAAGCTGCACCTTTGAGAAACATCAGTTTTCTTTTTAGTTATTTTCTTTTATGCTGTTACAAAATGTACACGTCATTCAACAGCTGTAAGCTGTTTGGCATCCCTGTGTAAAAGCACACAGGAGACAACTGGCGACAGTGAGCTGACCGGAGGTGATCACCAGTCGCTCACAGTTGGCAGTTGTTCTTCAGTGTCGGTTTGGTCCTGAGCCTAAGCCTTACATTGCTGCAGTTCTATCTGGAGACCAGTGGTAATGAATAAATTAACTTTTTTTTCCATTCATCTAAATACTCTCTGTGTTTACTGCAAAGTTCCCAAGCTAAATCTGAGGTCATGAGAGTCTGTGGTCTTTACAACTGACCAGTGTTTAGAACTGTTTAAACCAGTAATGGAAATTCTATTTAAGTCTTGTGCACAAGCAGTCACACAACCTGAATGGACACAAACCATAATTATAACGCATTGAAGAACACTGGAGTGTGTACATGTAGACACATATCTGACCTCATGCTGCTTTGCACATTTCATGATCTCATCAAATGTCACAAATGTGTCATTGCCTCTGACAGCATCTTTCTCCAGGTAACCCAGGTGAATGTCGGTAGCAACGAGTATCTTAAAGGTGTCCTCATCATCACTGCAAAATAACAATCAGTCAGAGACAGAATCCTGTGTATTCAGGAAGCAGTTACATAACATGTCTGGGGCCATTTTCTTATATATCAGACAAAAAGGCCACTTGTTTTACATTAAAGCAACTTGTTTTGTGCTGGTGGTATGTTTTGTGATCTAGGAAAAGATAAAGAATATAATGGCAAATAAATGGTTAACTGCACTTTATTTAACATTTTTATACTGGACACTGGAAATATTTATAAATAAAGTAATATTTTGAAAATGCATTGGGGAAAGATCCCAAAAGATTTATACTTAAAAGGTAAGATTATTCTGGGGTCATAATTTCTCATTCAATTATTATTATTATATTTTTTTTTTTTGCATAAAGGGGTGGGAAAACATTCATCAACAGCAGGGATAGACTGGCCAGCAACTGAAAGGGATGTTTTGACTCATACTGTATGTTAATACGTTGTTAAGTTATGAATGCAGCCCACAATTACGGGCTATCTCGCCTAGACTGGAGTATAGGAGTAAATTACTTGCTACCCAGTCGACCATAACAGATCATACATTCAAAGTAATAATCTTATACACATTTTAAATCCGAGACAATGACGTTAGCCTGTTTAACTGATAACAAAAAAGTACACCTACACTGTATTTCCGGAAGATGTCATGCTGAGCAGACGACTAACGAGGACATCGGCTAAAATGTCGTAAAATGTTAAATCTGCAAGTACCAAATCAACCTGTGTAGAGAAATCAAAACTGGTCAATGCATGACTAAAAGCGCTACAGTCAGCTTTGTTGGTTGTTAATTCAAAACTATTTTAGGCGCTGTATCTAAATTCGTTCGAGGTTGGTTAACGATCCAACTAACCTAGATAGGTTTATTTTAAATTATAAAGCTGTGATAGCTATCGATAGCTAGCTAGCAGGCATGCCAAGACACTGAGGAGTGTCTTAGTGATGTAGCATAAGCAAGTCGTCAAGATCCAGATATCTTTCTCAACATAACATTGAATGGAAAATTGTAGAGGGATCCAGTAGCGTAAAGTATCAGAGACGTTTGCTAGCTAGTGCATACAAATATTTACAAGAAGCACATGAAAAAGTCCATTTACCTCAGAACTAAGCTAAAAGAGAAACTTGCACATGTGAAATCTCCCTCCCACGGAAGTCGTGAAACTTGCTCGCGCGAAGTATTGTGCGTCACGGAACATGTAGTTTTGTTTTTATACTTTATAGCGTATGTAAAGCTGAAAGAAACTACATTTCCTAGTGTGTGTAGCACTCAACGATATGGTTGTACGTCTGTGTAGGTAAATAAAAAGCTGCAAGGAAGTTATTTGAAGTCTGTTAAGAAAAGGTACGTTTTCTTTGAAGTTATAGTTAAATAAACGGTGGATATTATCTCTTAAATATTTTCTAGCTCGCTTGTTTGAGTAGATGAGTTTGACCAGCATGCTTATTCTGCGGGCCGATGTGTTTGCCAGTAAATTACCCCAAACGTACCATCTAGCTATTTTGCGTAGCTGATCTAGGATATCTGACTCGTTGGAGAGCTGTTAGTTGATGTGTTTTTAAGAACTAGTGACACCTCGTCTACGGGCTTTTTCTCCATCTGACGTTTTGATGCCTGCATCACCATGCGACAAATTACTGCAAATTCTGTCTTCCTTTGCCTGCATTAGTCTTAGCATAAATCGAAGCATTTTGTCGGAGAGCCAAAGCTAATTAGTCCGCCACAAAAATATGATGTAATGTATTATAATCTGAAACCTTTTGCACACGTTTTGAAAAAGTTATTTCTCCATTCCGAATCTCTGAAAAGTGATGGCCATGGAGTTTCCTGAAGGCTTTAATCAGCTGGAATTGCTGGAATCTCATGCTCATATGATCCCTGTGGGGACGGAGAGCGCCTGGGACGAGGAGGAAGGCGTTGATGATGATGATGATGATTATGACCATGATGAAGACCAACACACCGAGGAATGGTACCGACAACAAGAACTCAAGCTAAAAAGCAGTCCTGCAGAGCTGATGCTTTGGGCTGCTGAGAAAAACAGAGTCAGTAATCTTTATCTTGTATTTCTTACAACCTAGTACATGTATAACTGTTCTCACTGACATCAGCTGCAGTCACGTTTAACTGGATTCAAATTAAGTGTTGTACTGACGTGTACTGTGGTGGATATTCTTATTATTTTAGCACAGGGTGTTCCACTCTGCTCATAGAAAACTGTTGCCATGTGGTACTTACTTCACTAACTTCACCAGTTCTGTTAAAAGTGGAGCTAATTAAGGCCTGAATGAGTAAGTGAATATTAGAGTAGACTGCTGTGTGTGTGCGCGCACAGGAATAAGGGAATAAAATGTGTTTATTATGCACACACAGCCAGTGTTTATGGGGATCGGTTTGACTGAGTCTGGCATGATGTCATATGGATGGAACTAGGCAAACATGACGCAGTGGGGATGTGTCCAAGTTCATGTTGTCTTCACATTCACCTTTGAATTTAAAAACACGACCAAGAGAATCCAAGTAGACCAATCCAAAAAAAATATTAGTATTAAATTCTTGAGCAAAGTTATGCAACATGCCTTTGCTGGGGGGGGAAAAGTATTTGAACCCTGGCTTTCAGTAGATGGTTTGATCCCAAATAGCAGTGATGGTTAATCAAGCTAATTAATCCTGCTCAGTAGTTTGGAGAAAATGTGATCTTTCTTACACAACCACATCAACTCGTTGCTGGTTGATTACTTGCGTGAACTGCTCTTTACATACCCTTCCTTTGATTGAGACATTGGCACAATGAAGACCAGACTTTGAAGATGAAGATCCAGGTTTATGTTCTTGGAAAAAGGGGTGAAACTCTTTAGAAGTTCACTTTCCAACAAAGGAATTGAATATTGGACCATATCGGTTTTGTGCTGTTTGTTTTGTTAGGTTCTCTTTATCTACTTTTAGAGCTTAGTTGAAGATCTGGTCATCTTTCTGGTATATTAAAAATACATAAAACTTACATAAAAAAAATACATAAATGGTTATCAAACTTTATAATAGTAGTGTGGTATAGTTACATACTGCTTGTATGTAAGCATGTCTGCTTACACACGTGTTTCCTTTATCCATCTTGCCTCTTGGTACAGCTCATAGCTACAGATATAAATTGTGATGCCTGTATAATTGATCTGTTCTCACATTACTTGAGCTAAGCTAGGTTAAATGGCTTTGTTGTTGTTTTACATTTTATTTATACTAATAGTATAATAATTTGCAAGTTTTTGGCAGTTTAAGACGCATTACTATAAGAAACTTTACTTTGAACCCAGATGAAATGCCGTACAATTTTGTACACAACACTATTCAAAAAAATGTATTTACACTTGCTTAGATGTACTTGATAGTGTTTTTCCCCCAATAATTGATAGAAAGTTAAGCACATTTCTTGAACACATAATGTAGTGAATGCTATATTGCAGATGTGGACTTTAGCCCAGTTGTGTCCCACCCCAGTTATAAACTGGGTTTAAACATGCTTGAATGAAGCAGCAAAGGTCTGCCTGTAAACAATCACCAGCATGGCTTTCCCAAGAGCCAAAAAAACACGGTGGCCTTTCCACTAAATAACATCTGTGGCCTGGAGAAAGGAGGACAATGTCTTTATCAGTTATTGTCCAATGAAGACAATGTCACAAACTTTAAAGCGACTGAATCTATTTTGAGGCCACAGTTTTATGTTTTTTATGGCATGGTAAAAGGTTTCTCTAGATATATCCAAAAGAAGAAGGTAACCCTTATGCCTCTGAACGTCAGCAAGTTTCTGCAAACCTGTTGTGCATTTCATAAAGGCTGAAAGAAGTGTTAAAACGTCTAATATACACTGGGAGAAATGAGATCAAGACAGAGAAACTTAAAATGCCGTAAAAACCTTTCCTCTATGTGTAACTACAATTTGTTATTTGTTGTGAGATCTGTATCTGTCCTCCACAGTTGGCCACAGTTGAACATCTCTTAGCACGTGATCCCGCCCTCGTGAACTGCTATGATGATGACGGCTACACCCCTCTTCACCGTGCCTCCTATAGCGGACATCTACCTGTGGTCTCTGCACTTCTGGACAATGGCGCGGACATTCACGCAAGGACGGTGGATGGCTGGACACCTCTGCACAGCGCCTGCCGCTGGGGACACACGGCTATCGCTTCCTGCCTGCTCCGGCGGGGGGCAGAGATCAACGCCATGACAACAGGCAAACTCACACCCTTGCAGCTAGCGGCAGCAAACCCCACAGCAGGGCTGACCATCGAACTTCTTCTATCACAGCGCACCCTACAGGCTGGACTCAGGAACAGCGCTGGAGAGACAGCTTATGAAATTGCACTCCGAAAAAGTGTACACCACAGACTGTTTGAGATGACGGAGTCATGTAATAACATATGCTGACAGATTGTGTTCTTATGAACAAACAGTTAACGATTTCACACCAAATTGGGACAGACGGGTAGAAAATCTCATTTTACTTCCAGTTTTCAAGATCAGCCCTAATGCTCAACACTGAACTGTGAAAGTGCCTGATAGAAAGAAAAACAAATGCATGCAAATAAAAAGAAAAATGAATAAAAGATTGTGATTGACATTGACAACACCAAAAGGACAATTTAGTTTTGACCAAAACCTGGATTTGTTTTCTATTTTTACCCATCTACATTACCATGGTAACTTTTTTGCCTTGTTATGTTGAATATAACTGATCATTACCAACTCTGATCACACTGTGCAACAAAATTAATATTTTTTTGCTTCTCGAACTAAAATATGTGAACCTCATAGTACATTTTACGAATCTAGTTTGTGTGTATAAATGTATTCATTAGTTATTTATTAATTATTCATAAATAAGGCTGTTATTACATTTAAAATGTGAACATGCATAGTTCTAAAGTACAGTATGTCATTTTGCTTATGTTTGGTCTCAGGAACATCCCTCTATAGTGTCCGGCATAGAGGGGACCAACTTTTCACCATGAGTATCCTGGACCAAAAAGCTGTGGGTGGTAGAGAAACTCAGAAAACATTTGGATTCAGAATGCAAAAATATATAACAATATAAATATATTGCAGGAAGCAAAATCACTGTTGACCCTGGTACAGCAAATCTAGACGTGGGCTCAAAATATTTGAAAGTCATAGGGATTATGGAGCCTGACAGCCCATAATGATGAGCACCTTTACACAAGACCAACCTCCCCTGACTTTGGCTGGATATTTAATGACAAAGATGGCCTCTAAAGGTTTAATTGAAAGAGTAACTCTTTCCCTGCTTCTAAAACTGTTCTGCAAATCACAAGAGATCTTTAGAATAGCTGTAATGGCTCATTTGATTGGCTAAGATGAATTAAACTTACAGTTGCTTACTGAATACTGTGGGCTTCTCAAAAGATGTTCAAGGGGGCACCATTATGAGAACAGATGGTCTGTTCTCAGCCGCAGCGTTCAGTTATTCTCACGTCATTTGTGTGCAGGAATCATACAGCTACGAGTTGCTTTGACGATTATTACATAAACTAAGCTATTTTGACATTAACCTGTCATAGACCACCTCACAAAGCAGAATTATTTAAAATCCTCTGATTTCTTGTTTCTCTACTGAAACGTACACCAGTCAGCTCTCCATGTTTTATATGAGTGGATGTTTACTATGAACATTATATGTCCATGCTCAAGAAATTAATCTTAGCTTGAGTGTCTAAATGTGGGTCGCCAGGTTAATATAGTACAGCTAAACGAGTTTAACTGCTGGTTAGGTTTAAGCTTTGCTAAACTGAAGCTTGGTCAGTGGTCTTTGGCAGAGCTGAACATTCTTTTGGTTCTTTGGAGCAAAGCAACATTGTTTATTTGCTGTTGTTATATTTAGTGGTAGTTTTCTGTCAAAGATCTGGTTGTTTACATGAGGCAAAATATGAAATATTCAGCAAAAGAAACTGATAAGATTTATTAAATGTAAATGGGTTTGTTGTCAGATTCAGACAGTGAAAAGAGACTGAAATTTATTGTGCAAATTAATATTTGTCCTTTTATTTCAGGTGCATTCATTTAACATTAATATGCCTCATATGCTTCCTATCATGCATCACGACTTGATGGGAACAGATATAATGCAGATTTTTGTCACCTTAATCACCATGTTAAATCCAGGCTGAAGTATAGAGATGAAATAATCTACCTTCACTATGTCTAAGTACAGAGACTGATATTATAAACAAAAATAAATAGTTCTTGTTCCTTTAATCGGGTCCCAGTGCAATAAACATACGAGGGGCTACTTTTCAAATCTGTCTACATCTCGCACGTGAAGCATACATTCACCGACAGCACGTCATTTAGCATATAGATATAAACTATATTTTCAAATCCTTAGTAATGTTAAGAAATTAATTCGTAAACATTCTTTTTTTGCACTGCAGAGATTTAGATTTTTCAAGGAAATTGATGTTTTAGTGTAATAAAAGGGATGAATGGCTTGCTTGATGTGCATAAAGATAAAATGCTTCTAAAGTGTTATTGCATTTTGCTGTGGTCAGTGAGGGAAGCTGAAAAAATAGGCCTATTCAAGTGTAACTTTGAGCGGATCCTCTCACACACCCACACCCTCCGTCTAGAGTGTACACAAAGAACTCTTTACACTGTAACCCAAGTTTGGCTGCTGCCACGTTGAAAAGAGCTCTTATATCAGTAAACAGTCCTATTCACAGGGAAAGCGAGCGCGCTGGCTGTGAACGTTCAGTTAGTTCGCGACCTTGCCTGTGCATCCTGAATAATAACGCAGCACAATGACTTGAGAGGCTATCCATATCCAGTCCCGTTGACGCGTAGGGAAAACTTAAAGACCTGGGTAGAATAGTGCGGAGCAGGGGAAAATATTCTCTTTCGGTGTTGCAAGGAAAGTTGGAAGACCGCGCGGGAGTCAAGAAAACGCAGTTTATTTGTATATATGGAATTTTTCTCTGTTACGACAAACAAGAAATCACACCGAACCGCAAGAGTAACCGCGCGTCAGAAGCGATTGTATCGACACGACAAATGTTGTGTTGGGGTGTCACGGAATTCGCACCTGCGAGTCTTTATTCTCGCACTGATATGTGTGCTTCTCCTACTCGTGCTAATTTTGTTAAATCTCCCTATACCTGCGCTGAACGTGCCGATTCCTTCCGACACGAGAGCCGGCGGGAGAACATCTGACGTCACTCTCCTCATCTGGTGGCTGCCCTTCGGAAGCAGACACCCTCTTCCCAACTGCGCCTCAACCTACGGTATACACGGCTGCAATGTTACCTCAGACAGGCGCGCTTACGCACATGCTGATGCGGTCATCATCCATAACCGCGATCTGATGAACAACTGGAGCGGGCTCCCGCGGCTTCCGCGTCCACCATCCCAAAAATGGATCTGGATGAACTTCGAGTCTCCATCACATTCTGGCTGGCTGGACGGGCTCGACGGTATGTTCAATCTCACCATGTCGTACCGTGTAGGCTCCGATATCTTCTTGCCGTATGGCTACCTCCAGCGGAGGCGGCGAGACGGGCCTCGTTTGGACAACCAGGCCTGGTTGCGTCGGAAACGCGGCCTGGTGGCGTGGGTGGTCAGTAACTGGAGCGAGGAGCAGGAGAGGGTGAGTTTCTATCTCAGGCTGCGCCGCTACATCCGCGTGGACGTGTACGGGCGCCAGGCTCGGCAGCTGGTGAACAACAGCGTGGTGCAAACTGTGTCCAGCTACAAGTTCTACCTGGCCTTCGAGAACTCGCTTCACACGGACTACATCACGGAGAAACTATGGCGCAACTCTCTGCTGTCCGGAGCTGTGCCCGTGGTCCTGGGTCCCCCACGGGAGAACTACGAGCTCTTCCTGCCTGCGGATGCTTTCATCCACGTCGACGACTTTAGGGGGCCCCGGGCCCTCGCCACCTACCTCATGCACCTAGCCCAAAACCCCACCCAGTATCGCCGTTACTTGGCGTGGAGGCGGGACTACAGCGTGCATGTGACTTCGTTCTGGTCAGAGCACTATTGCGCCGCATGTCGGGCAGTGCAAGTGAGTCAACACCAAAACAAAACTGTTAAACACCTTGCCTTCTGGTTCCAGTCCTGAAATGTCTGGTTCTAGTGCTCTCATTGGCTCAGATATAAATGCATATGAGTCCATGAATATTCATTGTTTTCACCACCATCTATTTCCAAGAGAGAGTTATGTGAAGAAAGAGAATAGTGCTGAAATGACAGTAATACGCTCATACCTGTGAGTTTACCTCGGCCACAGGTGTCATCCTCTCTGCTCACCCAAATTGCTTTCCAGCGTTTAGACATTTTTAAGCCTCCAGGCTGTTCCATTATGATTTCCCACTTGTTCGAAATGGCTCCCACTTTTAACAAATCTCTAATGGTGTGTGGCTCTCAGGGGATAAAGGCTAGTGCACTCAGTTTACATGAGCCTGGCTTTCATTTATGAGTTATTTATTCATAAAACCGAGCTCGCTTGAGGCTTGATGGAATTGAGCGTACAGTTTCAGAGCCATAATTACTGAAAAAGGCTTTGGGTTATTTTTTTGGAAGAGTATCGGTTCTGTCTCAGGTTGCGATAGTAACAGTAGTACAATCAGATCGTTTCAAATAAGAATAAAGTCATCACACAGTATGTGAGAAAGAGACTAAACTAACCTTAACAATAAATTGTATTGTATGTGCCCTTGCTGAATTGCATTTTCAATTATAATTTTGTTAATCATCTCCTTTTTAATTTTTGTGTGTGATGACCGTGGGGTGTATTTGAATGAGCCGGATGTTTATTGTTTTGAATGAACTGATTTTTATGAATGAACTCATTTTTCATGCGCGCATGTGTGTGTGTGTGTGTGCATACGTACATAAATGTTGTTGCCATGGTGGTTATTTGCAAAGCAAATTTATGTTGGTCAGCAGAGGCTGAGTGTAACTGCACCAGATTAACATGCTCTTGCTTTGTGTATAAGATGCTATAAAGTAAGACTGTGGTGATCCAGCTTCATGTAAAGACAAAGATATTTTGTGTTTACAGTGCCATTGGCCATAAGAATTTCATATACTGATAGCATGATTTGTTCAGAAATGTGGTAAATAGGAAGGACAAATAAACAAAGTTACATAAACTGTGTGTGTGTGTGTATGTGTGTGTGCGCGTGTGTGTGTGTGTGTGTGTGTGTGTGTGTGTGTGCGCGTGTGCGTGTGTGTGTTTCCTTTCATATCCATGCAGTTACTGTATTCTCCCCTCTGATCCCTCAGCCAGGTGTGGGATGTAACTTCCTGCTGCTTTGCTATCTATACTCCAATTCTCTTTTGATGAATGTGGTGCGGAAATTTTGTCACCCACCGCCCAATCAGTCAAAAGAAAGGACTGTGCTCATTTACATTCTCCAATCGGTGATTCTGCAGCCGTGGCCTACGCATGCAAATTGGTCCTAAGTGCTGCCTAATTATCCAGTCAGAGAGCAATCTCATCTACATAGCTGGAAGAGAGCATTCAGACAACTCATCATTCAAAAAAAAAGCTGTAATCACTGTGCATGGCTAAGATTACAACATGCATACAGTGACAGGTGAATCAGTCACATTAAAATCAAAAGAAATAAAACTGAAGCTTTTATGCTCTGTGAAGACCATACGAATCATTACATACCAACAAAAGCGACCTATAGTGGGCATCAAAATGTTTTCCATTAATAAAACCCCCTTCACTTCCTCATTGGCTCTTTTTATTCCCACTCAGTGCTGAATTCTAAATCCTAGGTTCTGAGTAGAAGTCAGTACTGCCGCTGTATGATTCAACAAAATCATTCAGCATCACTCTATATCGAAATCACTCAATTTTGTAATAGAGAGGAATGTTAGGATTACAACAGCAACCATCTGATCAGCTTCAGCATTGCAATGTTACAGAAGCTTTGTACCATTAAGCTGCAGTTGCTAAGTGGTTAATGTGTTTGACTAATAATCAGAATATTGCTGTTTCCAGCCTCACTGTTGGGTCCCTGAGTAATGCCCTTAACCCTCAGTTATTTAAAATGTTTTCTGTCATAATTGTTAAGTTGCTTTGGATAAAAGTGTCACCTAATGCTGTAAATATAAATCATTAAACCACACATTAAACCACACATTAATCTTTGGCTGTTTCATTTCATGGCCGATCACTGTGTGACAGGACCTGTGGATCAGGGCCGTGCCCTCTATACCTGACGGCAGAACTGGTCTTTGTTTTGTGCCCAAGTCAACAAGAGGCGGCCATCTTGTGTTTTACACTTAAGGAGTAACATTCAAGTGCTCCTTGTGTGCTGTGATTGAGTACGAGGAATTGGTAGCAAGCAGTTCAGCAACTAAAACAACTTCCATGTTTAGTTGTGTGTGTGTGTGTGTGTGTGTGTGTGTGTGTGTGTGTGTGTGTGTGTGTGTGTGTGTGTGCATGTAGATTCTCCACCCACTCAGACCAAGTCTCCAGACAGTCGAGCTCTAAAAAGTGCTGCCTGACTCTGACCTGGTGGAGATTCTGATCTAATGCAGTGTACCACCTGCAACTTAATCTGATGTGAGAGGTAGTGAAAAAGAAAGAGAAAGAGAAAGAGAGGTGGAAACTGAACCAGGTAGACCAGGCATTTCTAGGAAACTTAATAATGAGACTTAATAATGAGAGAGAGGAGACAAAAGTGTGTGTGTGTGTGTGTGTGTGTGTCTGTGTGGTTTCAGTTAAATTACCTGCAGGGAGATATTGCTTCCCTGAATAAGAACCAGGTGAGCTCCATTTTATGATTTTCTCTATTGTTTTATTAGTTCTATAGGCACACGGCATATTCTACTGAGACTTACAAATCAGATGTTATTCTGTCTGCCCTCTGATAGACTTCTCACCAAGCAGATGGTTTTCTCCTGTGTTCATTAAAGTTTATAAACACAAAAGGGACAGTATTCTTATACATTAAGGTGCAGAGAGAGACAGGAAAATTTGTTACTTAATTCCTAAAGGTGGATTTTGAGCACATTATTATACGTCCAAGCATAGTGTTTACACCAGATCTTTTCTGGGGCTTGTTTGATCCACCATTATACATGGAGTTCTTTAGTATGTTCTTAAATACAACCAGCATGCATAAATCTTTATCATGAAGTTTGCATTAAACTGACTACTGGCATCAGAGTTATGTAAGTTAACAGCGTTATATCACAGTGTAATATAAGTACTATAACTGTAAAGGAAACCATAAAACCACACCTCAAAACTGCTTAGTGCCCTGACTGTTGACACCCCAGGTCTTTAGTGTTCTGTCTGGGTCTGATCCCTGAATATCTAAATGTTCGGGTTCTCATTGGAAGAGAATACAAGCCAATATCATATAGCTTGGTTTATCCTGACTTATCATGGCTTTGAGTTCTTCTCTGAGGGTGTTTTGGAGTGTGTTTTTTTTTTTTGTATCTTGAACATGACATGTTGTTTGATTCGAGCTTTCACTGAACTCACTGAACTCGAGTGCTCTTTTGTCATCTTAGCCCCAGTCCTTGCTGTACCTTAATATCACCCACAGGGGGCACCAAGAACCCTCAGTTTTAGAGTGGCAAATCTTATCAGTGGCAAAAGTTATTTCATTCTTATTAAAGAGCTGATCTTTTAAGGAAATGGATTACAAAACTGTTCTCAGCTGAGCACATACATAACTTGTCCAATGGCCATGATGATTGACCATAGTACAACAAGAATGAATATTGTGGAGGAGAGTTGTATTCAAATCTGGACCTCGAATCATAATGACTTGTAATTGATTCAACCATTCATGTAACTGGCTGGCCACTTTGTCATCACACCTGACTTCTAGAAACAGGAAGGGTGGAAAATTTGTAAGACCTGGACCTTAGTGCTAAATAATACTGTATTATTTTAGTACTCTTCATACAATATATTGCCAAAAGTATTCGCTCACCCATCCAAATGACTGTGCACCAGTGCACAAAGCAAGGTCCATAAAGACATGG
>JAOYMR010000003.1:19033468-19062103 GCA_025802075.1 Tenebrosternarchus preto | reverse complement strand
TAAGATGAGTACACTAAATCATAAGATGAGTACACTTAATCATAAGATGAGTACACTAAATCATAAGATGAGTACACTTAATCATAAGATGAGTACACTAAATCATAAGATGAGTACACATAATCATAAGATGAGTACACTAAATCATAAGTCTTCCACTAGCAGTATGTATCTAATAATTCGAATCATCTGGTTGATTTGTCTTTGCTCAGCGGTTAATTACGTCTGCTTTGGGTATGTGGGAGTGGCTTGAAGTCACACAGGCCTTTTTAAGAATTTTTAAAGGTGCAGTCTGTGCTTTTACAGTGAGAAAAAGTAACATAAAACAGAAGCAAATCTATCATTTAATAAGTAGTAATAAGGAACAGGATTACAAATGTTTATATCTGGTGGGGAATATGGTATGAGTTATACTGTTCAGCATGAATTAAAAGTCAGAGAAAGCTGTGTAATACACAATATATCTTTTATTATTTTGTTTTTGATATTTCGCTGCATTTACATAAACAAACCTAAATCATTTTGGGCAAAAAAAATGGCAAGACACTCTTTCAGAATGTTTTGTCACAATGTTTAGCAGTGTAATCACTGTATGTGTGTGTGTGTGTGTGTGTGTGTGTGTGTGTAGTTGGAGGCAGAGGTGGAGCACCTTTCAGATGCGTATGAGAGTCTGGTGAAAAGCTCATCCAAGCGGGAGACTCTAGACAAAACCATGAGGATGAAACTCGAGGGAGAGATCAGACGTTTGCGTGACTTCAATCGCGACTTAAAAGGTGGGCGGGGCCATTGTAGAGGTTTTTCTGTTTGACAAAACAGATGCTGTTGAAGTGGTTGAAGTCTGGAAAAATCAAGTGATGTCTGAAATGACATTTGAAAAGCACAATTGGTATGTAACTCACTGGAGTAAATAACCCCAAGCTGCTGCCATGAAACTGAAATGAATGTACCAGTGGAGTGTTTTATATAAGCATAAATTCATGTTTTATTCATCCGGTATTCATGTGCTTATAAATGTGTTCATTGCAGACCGCTTGGATACAGCCAGTCGGCAGCTGGCAAACCAGGACAACGAGGGGAAGGAGGATGGATGTCTGTACCTGAGTGAGAGTGGGTGGCCACTCACACAGCATTCTCCACTCCACCCAAAACGCACCAACATTAATAACACCAGCACACCAAAAACATCCATCAAATTTTTATTTTCAATATGTGTCTTATCAGCTTTTGGATGGGGCAGGGGTAGATCATTGGTTAAGGCTCTCAACTCCAGTTCAAACCCCAACACTGCCAGGTTGCCACTGTTGGGCCCCAGAGCAAAGGCCCTTAATCCTCAAATTAAATTACTCAAGACGTATTCAGTCATAAATGTAAGTCACTTTGGATAAACGTGTTAGCTAAATTCCATAAATAAATCAAAGATGAATGGACAGTGGCAGACAATGCAGGTTTACAGATTCTTCTGACCACAGAAATTGATGTCTTTACTGTGGAGACGTCTAAAATATCTTTCAGAAAACACTTTGGACATTTTGTCCTGTATCTGTGTATGATTGTTGGAGGGTCTCTAGAATGTTCTTCTCCAACCACACTTTGGCTTGTTGGAAATTCTAAACCCAGTGTTTATATTAGTCTCTGTACCAAGAGTGTTTGACAATATATCATTAAAATCTGAGTCAGGCCACTTGTAACTGCAAGGGATCCTGTAGTTGTTTGTTTAAATACAGTTGTTAATTAGAGGTAACTACCATCTGTCTAGCCTAATATACACAATTAGATACCAAAGAGTGATATTTTAAGAGACTGAAGAAATAGTTGTTTTGTTTATACTGTAAGAAATAGTTGTTTTGTTTATACTGTAAGCTATAACACAAGTGTCATCCTCAGTGTTACTTATGAAAATGAAGATGTGAGTTTTCCAGCAAGAGGAGTTTACTCTCTCCCTGGACATATTTAAGACAAAATGACTTCCTTCCTATTCCATATACTCCAGTGAATTGCTGGGGTTTCTCTTTTTTCTTTCTCCCTCTCTCTCTCTCTCTCTCTCTCTCTTTCTTTCTTTCTCTGCCTCTAAATGTAGCTGATAGAATTACCCATTTTCTTTCAAAACCACAAAACCAGAGCCAACATTCTCAGAGTGGCCAATCCAGAGTTAATTTAAAACATTTGGAGCCATAGTAACTGTAGTAAACTACAGTTTAATTGTGGGCGTATTTACGAAATTAGTAGAAAGTAAAAAAATATTAACACATGAAGAGGTTGAGAGTTTTTCTAAAATTGCAAGAAAGGTACCAAGCTCTGTCAGGAAGGAACACCCTCATGAGATCTGTCTCTGCCTCTCAGGAAGGGAGACCCTCATGGAGGTCTTTCTGTCTCTGTCTCTCAGGAAGGGAGAGCCTAAAGGAGATAGAGAGGCTGGAGATGGAAGCGGTGTCTCTTCACTCAGCCAATGAGGATCAGCGGCATCACATTGAGATTCTTGAACAGGCTCTAAATAACGCCCAGAGCAAAGTGGTCAGGCTGGAAGAGGAGGTGAGTCTTCACACAATCATCCTACGTCAACACTGGAAACATGTACTAACACTGAATAATCCACTGGACCTGGACCGTAGGTCAACAAATCCCACTGCACCTAGGTGATGGGGTGTGTTTAAACAGAATGAATCTTCCAGTTGTTGAATCTACAGCAAACAACACTGAACATATCATCTGGTTTCATGAATAAGAAAACCACAGTGTAAGTTGCATGTTGTTTGGTGTCCTCTAATGCTAGAAATGCAGTTAAGGAAGCAGTAGTACACAGACATCCGTGATTGGCCAACATTGCTGTGATTGACAGGGGGCAGAGTAATGCCCCCCAGTTTTGCTCCCTCAGACTCTCAGCCACAGACGGCTGTGAGTTCATCGAGGCTCGAACCAGCAAACCCATAACGATAAGCAGACTGTTTTCTGTTGTGCCACTTGGGAGGCAGCTTACTGCTTCTGAGTTATTTAAAGTGCAGTACTGACAAGCCATTAAACAGAACATGTGCTATTGACTCAGTAGTACATATAAGGCATTTCAGGCCTAAAGGAAGTTTCATTACGAACCATTTCAAAGGCTTGCAAGAGGTCTTCAGATGCGTTTGACGTGAATATAGTGGTGAATTAGGGAGATTCTGAAGTAACTTCTCACTACACCCTGTTAATGAACTTCCATAACATCCTGCCATTCTCCTTCCCACAATGCCACTGGAGAGGACTGGTCTGATAACTGAGCTCTCCATAAACTGTGGGGCAGGATAAGCGTGACATAGTAGAGTGATCAACATAGAGAGAACATACTTTGTACTGCACAAACATTATTTTTATGATGTAAAGACACAACTATAATGGATGGTAATTGTCTGAGAGAGTCTTAATCAGTTATGAAGTCCCTGACCTTTTTAACATTTAATTAATTGCAAATGTTCTTTCTAGTTAATAGCAGAGAGAGATAATATTTCAGTTGATGAAATGACCTAACAAGCTCTGCCTGTGCTCCACCACGGCTGTGGGTGTAGCTGGGGAAGAAACAGGTGTATGTGGAGCGGGTGGAGCGGCTACAGCAGGCCTTGGGCCAGCTCCAAGCTGCCTGCGAGAAGCGCGAACAGCTCGAGAAACGCCTGCGCACACGACTGGAGAGAGAGCTGGAGACCCTACGCTCGCAGCAGGTACACACACACACACACACACACGTCTGCAGGATTAAAGTAAACGAACAGCTACCAAGAGTAGATCTAAACACCATTTCTGTGTGTGTGTTTGTAGCGCGCTGGAGTAGGCGTCGCCCTTCAGAACGTTTGTGAGTCCAGTGCCCCAGCCCTACTCGACCTGCTTAGAGAAAGGGAGGAGAGGATTCTGGGATTGGAGACAGATATGGTGCGGTGGGAACAGAAGTACTTAGAAGAGAGTGCCATGAGACAGTTTGCCATGGAGGCAGCTGCTACAGCTGCTGCGCAGAGGTACACACACACGCACGCGCACACACGTACACACACACGCACGCGCACACACACACACCTACACACACGCACACACACACACCTACACACACACACACGCACACACATCTACACACACACGCGCGCACACACACTCATTTACTCACCTTTATGTACACAAACAAGAATGGTGTGTGTTGTACACTCTGCATAAGTAATTGAACAGTAGCAGGGTCATTGTTATGGCTCTGTATTTTAACACATTAGATCTGAAATTAAACAGTTAAAATAGTGGCTTTAATTCTAAGGCGAGTGTGTATTTCCACACTGAGTGGTCCTTGCAGGCAGTGTTATTTTTTTTTTATGAAAACTATGAATAAAATGTTCATTAACAAGACTATTTTTCACAACAAAACCAGATGACTGAATAACATCTAATCGTCACAAATGAGAACTATGATGAAATGTTGTTCACATTTTGTCAGCAGATTAAAACTCCTAATATGCAGAATAGGCAATCACAGGCAATTATTTTAACTTGTTTATGTATCAATGCAATAGTCTTTACATATTAACTTCTCAAACTAGCAGTACCACACTGTATCCTGTCCTAACATCCTTTCACTGGCTGGCTCTGTCTTTTACAATTTTAGAATTTTAAGATCCAAAGAGCCAAAATTACTGTTAATTATGCTAGCCAGTTCATCAAACAGATTTTGACTGATCATCCCAGAACCTACTGTAGGAGGGCGAGAGTCAGCTTCAATCACCATGACCCCAAGCACTTCATCTCTCCACCTGAGCTGTTACCACATTAGACAGAATTTTTTCAGAATTGAATTTAATTAGCCTCCCTCTCTGCTAGTTGGAGATCTGGGTTTAGTTTCATTTGTCAGCCCTGTTCCACCAAGGTCAAGACAGAAGAATAATCTTTTTGTCACATTTTCCATATTTATCTTGTCTCCTACAGAAGCTTGGAAATGAAGTGTTTATTCTGGATTGTTTTTTTTTTATTTGTCCTTTAGTGAATGGTGAATTTTCATTTCCTTTTTTTGAGATTTTTGACAGTTTATAATTCATGACTACAGATAGCAGCAGTTGTAGGAATATTAATATGGTAATTATTAATAAGTTAATATTAATACGTTAATATTGATGCGTATCAAATCAAAATAATTTATTATTAATAAGTTACTATTAATAAGCTAATTATTAATAAATTAATATTCTGTATCTCAGCTGCTTTAGATGCCAACAGTTGCCTCAAAACATACATCTTTACCAACAAGAAATTTAGTTTTTCAGGGCAAATTTTCTTGCCTGGCCAAATTAAATGTCCTTCCTGAATCCCACTGTGTTATTGTCACTTATTGAGAACATGTCAAGTTCAGGCAGACCAAAACAGGGAGGCTGTCCAGTGTATACTGGTGTGTATACTGGTGTGTGTGTCCAGTGTATACTGGTGTGTGTGTCCAGTGTGTGCTGGTGTGTCTGTCCAGTGTGTGCTGGTGTGTCTGTCCAGTGTGTGCTGGTGTGTCTGTCCAGTGTGTGCTGGTGTGTCTGTCCAGTGTATACTGGTGTATACAAAAATCTATATCACTTTCTGAATTCTTCCAGACTGTTCTCTGTGCACAAGACAAGAATCTGAACTAGTTTACAATCAAGGTGTTGTTCATTAAGCTGAATTGCTATGACATTGGTTTCTAAATTGAAACTCGTTTAAAAGCTGATGAGATGGTTTGATTCCTGACACTTCATTCTGGTTATACTTGATCAGCAAAAAAATGTGAAAAGTAGGAAATATTGAGATATATGTGTGTTTTATGTGTGTGTGTGTGGGGGGTGTGTTTAGGGACACTACTATTATCCAGCATTCTCGCAGTGGCAGTTACAGTGACGGATGTTTGTGGAAACATGATGGAGAAGATAAAACACACAGTCGTCACTGTCAGGACATAGAGAGCAGGTGACAGCCCACACACACACACAAAGGCACATACACTCATACACACTCACAGACTCTACAGGATATGGATATCTCTGGATCAGACACATGCACCCCTACACTCACCACTGTGTTTGTGCGTACATGCATATATGTGTAGGATGAAGGACCTACACGCTCAGCTGCTGGAGAAAAAGGCTATGATCAAAGTCATGGAACACCGCTCACGCCGAGACTCCGCCCCTCTTCGGCCTGCACGCTCCGTACCTTCAATCTCTATAGCAACAGGGCTGCATTCCCGCCAGACCTCACAGACAGATGGCAGAGAGTTATCCAGCTGGAAGGGCAGCACTAGTGAGTACACACACACATACACACACATACTCATACACAAGTGTGTATTTATGTGAACTCATATATAGGTAATAATTTTCTAAGCCGAATTTCAACCTCAGGTACCAAGAAGGAATTGTTTTTGAACTTGCAAGAAAAAAAATAAATGCGGCTTTTGCAAAAAGCTCTTACCTTGTCAGAACCATCATTTTGCTGGTCTTGACAGATTAGTCACGCCTACTTGTCCTGGGTAGGTTTACACACACATATAGGCCTACATTCACAGCCACTCTTTCAGTGTGTGTGTGTGTGTGTGTGTGTGTGTACCAGTGTGATTCTTTCTCCTTTAATTGTGATCTCATTGTTTTTTTTTCAGGTGTGCTGCTGGGGAAAGAGAGTGTTGAACACCGTTCCCCTTCTGTCCCCTCTTTCTCTGCCTCACTGTCTTCCCTCTCTCCCTCTCTCTCTTGTTCCCTCGCTCCCTCTTTCCCCTCCTCCCTCGTTCCCTCTCTGGCCTCCTCTGTCACGCCATCCTTCCCTCCCCTGGGCGTGTCCTCTCTCCCTCTTCCGTCGCCGATGCCCTCCTCCTCTTCCTCCCTTCTTCCTTTCTCCTCCTCCACCCTCCCCCTTCCATCTATGCTCCACCACTCCTGTCCTCCGCGGCCCCCTGCCGCGTCGTCTTCCCTGCCCTCCACGCCGCTCCTCTCCCTGCATTCGAAGTCACCCAGCAGAGACAGCAGCACCCAGACGGGGCGGAGTCCCGAGACAGTCAGAGCCACGCCCCCTGCAGGACGAGCAAAATCTGGGAAAGCCGGTGAGGGAAGAGAGAGAGAGAGAGTGTGCTTATTGTGTTTATCTACACCAAATTCAAATAAGCCAATATGAATTCAAGGCCTTGATTGTTTTATATTAAACAGTTTAGTCATAAACATGCTAATCTTTTAAAACCTCTTAAATGCAAGATTTCTTGTGATTCAGTCGTGTGTGTGTGTGTGTGTGTGTGTGTGTGTGTGTGTGTGTGCGCGCGCGTGTGTGTGCATCTCCAGACAGTCGAGCTCTAATGAGTGCAAGCCAGAAGATCAGACTGCCTGACTCCGACCTGGTGGAGATTCTGATCTAATGCGCCACACCACCTGCAATCTAATCTTATGTGAGAGACTGAAAGAGAGAAGGAGGGAGTGAAAGAGGTTGAAACCGGCAAGAAACATTAATGACCATGAGAGTAGATGTAAGAGAAATGTGTAGAGAGATACACAGGCAGGGAGGCAGGCAGAGTCTACACAAGGAGCAAGAGATGGTTTGATGCAAGGAATGAGTGTTTGACCCTAATTTACACAGGCGCAAGTGCCAGTTGAACTTTGACACGGTTTATGTCACAGCCCCAGGCACTTCCCTTTGGACTTCCCTTGCTCTGTTCTTCCAAAGTCCTGTCAGTATCCGACATGCTTTTAAATGGTGACGTCAGTAAGTTATTTTGATGACAGCGTGCGATTAGTGTTGGCTGGCCAAAGATGACGGATATTTCACTAGTTCAGGTGAGAGGCTGCTGTATGACGCAGAGTTTTGTGCGTTTGTGTGTGTGCACGTGTTTAGCCTAACCGGGGAAATAGCTTACCAGTGTGCCTTAAGGTGTAATATTACTGTATTAGCTCTGCAGTATAATAATTTATATTATTATAAGTTGTGCCTGCTGCCTTATTTGGCAAAATGCTTTTAACGGGTACTATTGCTCTTATAAAAATGTATTTGTTTAACATGTATTTGTAGGTATTAGGTTATGATAGTGGTAATAATGAAAGAGGATACCTTCCCCGTCTAATCCAGCTGTGTTTTCCGTCATTAATTTGCTGCTTTTTGTTAGACCATTTCCAACCAGTAGCGCTTTTCGATGAATATTTACTTTTTCTTTTGATGTTGGCCGTTTAGATCTATACAGTGGATGTATATACACAAGTTGCGTAGTCTTTTTTTATTGATGTGCTGTTGTCTACTAAATATTGCAGTAAATATTGGTGCCTTATCAGCGTTTAAATACTCATACAAGTGTGTTTCTTTGTGTATATTTTTACTTACGGTACCTGTATTCATGTGTTTTTCTATGCGTCATTACTATCCGTCAGTGTTTTACTGCCACCTGTTGGCTGGATAATGCATTAACGAATCTTCAACACCAGTGTATCAAAAAGGTTTGATACAAAACTAGACGGATGAATTAAACATTGAGTATAAAAATATTTTCGGTGTAAAAAAAACGGAACAGAAACATGACTAAACACTGCTCAAAAAACAACCAAATGAGCTCATAAACAATGCAAACATAATGGTGCAAGCAGAGAGAATACAATCCAACTTTACATGCATCAAACTACCGATGAGGATGTAAATACTTTCAGGCTCCAGGCTACTTTCACGTTTCCGGTGGAACGAATAGACTTTAGTGAAAACGAATAGACTTTAGTGAAAAAATAACGCTTTCAAGTTTTCTTGCGTTTAATATCAGTGCAGACTAGAAGCGCATTATATTTAGCAAAGGAATGATTGGGTTGCAAGAAAGACTAGTTTATGTTTCAGAAGAGAAGTTTTGATGACCTGTTTACTATCTGAGATAAAGATTACTTGGAGGCAACTAGAACAAAAACAATCGTAGGGTTGTTTCCCAGGGTATTTTAACAACATAATCCCAGGATAATCACAAAGCAACGGCAAGGCTGAATCCACTGTTAGGACCATCGGAAGACGAACGACAACAGCGAACAAACGTCTGCAGACCCTTACCTGTTCGCGCTGGATCACAGAGACACGCCTTCCCTGTTGGTGCTGTAATGGGAGGGCAGGCGCACTATGACCCATCTGTTGAGCAGAAGCCTGCTATAACCCTGGGTGTGTACTACAAAGGGGAACAACCTGACGGACAAACAACAAACGTATCCGTATTAGAACGGCAAATGTTTCAGATCTTACGGAGAAATGGCAAAGTTAGCGGACAAAGTTAGGGTACTACCACTGACAGGTCAGAAAAACTGGAGGCCAAAAGCAATTGGAGAAGCAGTCTTATCAGTTCAACTGAACTCTATTTTATAGTCCAATTTACATGTATTTACATTTTACAGCAATGAAAACAGCCCTTAGAGCAACAGGAAGAACCCTTGAGAGGAACCATTGGCTTCAAAGGATGAACCCATCCTCCTCTGGTCGACACAGAATAGGTAACTAACAACACACAATAAATTAAGATGCTTTTTGCTTTTGACTTGAGCATGTTATACAGTTTATAAACTATTACTAACAAATGTTCATCAGAGGTGTTCAGATTATTCTGTGAGAAGCAATTAGTAGTCAGAGTCCACACAAGAAACATCTAAACACAGGCCAACGGCAGTGGTGATAGTCTATTCACTAAAGTCTCCATGACATCCAGACAGTCTTTAATTTCAGCAGTATAGTATGTGGCACAAGCAGACGAGCCAGACAGGTACAGCCAGAGGACCCAGAGTAGTCAGACTAGCAACCAGAAAACCCCTTCAAGGTCATGCTTACATCAGCATTAGAATAGACAAGAGAGGCAGTTGTACAGCGTGGCAGAGAAAAAGAAACAGATATGGTGTAGCTGTATTTGAAATGCACTGGATAATAATAAATGATTAATAGAGTAAAACAGAAACTCAGAACAAGCTCTGACAGATTTGCTAAAAAGGGGGAGCCAGAAGGTACCACAGACATTAGGGCTCATTGCTGACACATCAGTGTCCACATCCAGTTCCTGAAAGCAGCAAGATATCTGCACCAACATCTCAGTTTACCTTTGATATCTGATATCTCTAGCATATATTTCTACATGATGACTTGATTGCACTCTGCAACAGTACTGTTCAATAAACATTCAAACATTCAATCTCACTCCTCTCAGGAACAGAATAGGTCCTCTTTTTTTCTCCATGTTTCACAACCGAGTTATTTGACTTTTTCCAGAGCAAGTCTTCAAGTAATACAGTGCTGCCCACTCTTACTATTCAAACATGATATTCAAACATGACATTCAAACAGTCACAGGCCCAAAGCTCATCAATAATACATTTCTTCAACCTCTCTTATAATCACATGTCAAGTGTCATGCCTTTTTGGATTTTTTTAAGTATAAGGTAAATATTCAAGCACTTCCCTGTGCTTTCCTTTAAGCTTTTTTATTAAGAGATAATTTGTGTGGGCCCTTTCAGTCTGGTTTAAATGTGTTTGAGAGTTGCTAATGATCTCCTGCTTTTAGCTGCTGCCAGATTTCTCAGCATTTTGGTTCTTCTGGATCTTTCAGCAGCTTTTGATACTGTCAGTCATGACATATTCATTTCTAGATGAATGTATAGACTCTCATCTATTGGAAATACTTGGTATTAGTGGTTTAGCTCATAAGTGGTTATCTTACTGAATGGCAACATATCGTATCAGAACGTTTTTACACAAATTATCCATTGGCCCTGTTGTTCAAGGTCTTTTCCATGGATTTGTCCTTGAACCTCTATTTTTGAGTGTATATATTTCTCCACTAGGCTTTACATCATGAATAATGTATGGCCTTAAATTTCACTGCTGTTCTAATGACATTCAGATTTGTATTGCTTCCACAGTTCCTCCAGTACTGCTTCCTCCACAGCTTCTGCCCAGGTTTTTGAGTTTATGTATCACAAAGCTCTGACTGTACAAGAACTTACTTCAAACTCAATGCTGCAATAACTTAAGTTTTACTAAGTTTCCGCTTTCCCACTTTTCAAACCTCACTGCTGATGCTGATGGTGTCACTATTAGATCAGCTCAAGTTATTAAAAACCTTCTTTGTCACCTTGACATTTCACTGACATATCAAGTCTCTCACTAAAACTGCGTTTTTATCATCTGCGCAACATTGTACGCTTTCATCCTATGCTCAGCAATAAAGATTTAAGAATATTAATAAATGCCTTCATTTCTTCCTTCATTGATTTCTATAACTCTCCTTTTCATGGTCTTTTCTGCAGCCTTCACTACATTCATATACTCAGCAGCTAGAGTTCTAACATCTACCAAACCACACATCACACCTGTCCTTCAGCAGATGCACTGGCTCCCTGTTGTCTCCTAGATTAAGATAAAATCCTTCTTCTAACCTTCAAAGCTCAATCATACACACGGCCCCCACTACACCCTTTGATTCTCTAACTGCGCTCTCCTTACTGTACTACAAACTTGCTATGCAACCATGGGTGGCACATCCACAGCCACAGTCTCTTGGTAAGTGGTCCTATGTCTTTAAAATATCTTCATCCTGTTGTCTGTCATAATTCTATGAAGTAACACATTACCCACACCTTCCACCAGGTCATTTGGACAGTGCAGGTCCACAGTGTCGATCCGTGTGGGGAGTGAGCACCCCTGGCATCTATTCTAACCTAACAGAGCCTCTCAGTGGGCAGTGGCAATGTGGAGGGACACCGTAAGCTGTGGTGTATTTTCTGGTTAAAGACATTGGGTTAAGGTGTAGGGAAGACATTGGGTTAAGGTGTGCTTTCTGGGGCAGGGAGATCCCCCAAGCAGAAGTGATGTTGGAACACAACTTCTACAAAGCCCAAGGATCGGAGTTGAAAATATCTACTCATTCAACGCTCTTCCTAACAGGAAAGAATTTGAATTATGCTTTTTTCCAGGAGAAAGCTATGCATCGTTTCATACAAAATAGACAGGATGGCCAGTGCGGTTCTCAACCAAAGTAATTTAGCACAATAAATACTTATTCATAGTTGTTTTAAATCAAATTATTTTAGAACCTTAAACTTAACTAGATATTATAAATGTAGTAGCATATATATTTCATATTAAAATTATTATAGTTCCTTAAAATACACTTTCATAATAAAAACATAGTTTATATAAGATCCAATAGAAAGTTGAAAATGTATGAAAGGCAGTAAGTATGAATAATGTTAAGGCCACAGTTAGAGGCCAACATCTTCGTGATTAGCAAGGTGAAAGGGACATTCTTCTTCTTGGTCACTGTGTAGTATGGCAAAGTTTCTGCTATTGAAATATTTCCACACCAATTCTGCACAAACTTCATTATAAAGTGTCATGTCTTCTCTGGGGTGACCATGAGTTCCCTCACACACTGGAACCTGGGCTCGCAATCCCTGTCTTGTTACTGGCTCAAGTCCAACAGTGGACTGGATTGTGGCAGGATCAGGGTACGGTTTCATACAAGGTAGGAGACACAGCTTCCCTTTGTCTCCAAACAAGAAAATATCTAACAATCAGATTAGCTCCTACAGTTCCATAAGGTTACAGTAGAATTTGAAATCATTTAAAAGTGACATACTCTGTGCCAAGATGCGGTAGCCTACAGTGTAATATCAGGTAGCCTATGGATTTTAAAGACGAAATAACAAAAACAAAATTTATGTCTCACTTTAATGAGTGCGATGGAAGCGGCACAGATAGAGCGAGAGGCGAAGCGTAGGAAAGAAAATAAAGTAACCCGCTTAACAACAGCGAAGCGCAAAGAAACAAACTTTGGGATGGTGGCGAATCGAAGAGAAGCAGCAAGCAGTTCGTCTCGACAGAGAACCGGGTGCAATGTCTAGAACCGATGGCTTAAACAGGCAGAGAAACAAAGCAAAACGTGCAGGTGATGATTTAATGAGGTGATTGAGAGGGACGCAGGTCATGTGAGTGAGGGGGTACGTTTTTGTGGGTGTGTGTCTCCCTCTGGCTGGGAGGCATCGTTACAACGAGCATTTCAACTAATAATTAATAATTTGCCATTTAATGCATTCAGTTAAATCATGTATTGTAATTATTTTACGTGATAGTGGATTTTAATGTAATAATCTATTTACGTTCGTCTGTTGACGAGAGAACCCAGAGCAAGCGTGATTACCTAAGAAAGAGATTACCTAAGAAGCTCATTATAATCTAACTTTAACCTGCAGCCACGCGTATAGTTATCAGCAACCCTGTAGTCATTATTAACCGTAGACAGGCTCCACGTGCTAACAGCGAAGACAGATGAAAAGGCTCTTTGTAAGTTATTGTTCCCCCGCGATCTTCAAATCACTCCGACGAGTGACCAGATGGTGGTCTATAATAAGATGAAAGGGCGCGCGCTGCTTTACTTAAACCGTCTGTCTGAAAAGCTCTCTGGGGATGCTTTATTTCCCCTTTGCGCGCGATCTTACGGTGAAATTCATAGCGATGTTTTGGTCCAAACAGGATTTCATATAGGAGATTATATTCATGAAGTAGATTATATATATTCTTTATTACATTATATTCTACACTGATGTTTTCTTATAGTTATGGAGAAGGGTCACCCGACTACACATTGTTGACTATCACCCGACTACACATTGTTGCCCTATTGTCCCAATGCAGAATTTGCCAGTCATCTATTTAGTGATATACCCTGTTCTTCACTGAGAAGTTTCTGATTTCTTGGACTACTTCTGCGTTTTGGTTGGGTCAGAATTCTAAGCACAACACTGACACTGACAGAGGAGTGGTTTAGCTAGCACTGGTTTATCAGCACTGGTTTATCTGGTGTATCAGACGCAGTAGCGTTGCTGGGTTTTAAACACACGTCAGTGTCACTGCTAGGTTGAAAGTAGCCTGCCACTCAAACCTACCCAACTGTTATGAGGTCTTGGGGTAAGAAACTGTTCATTAATGAAACACTAAAGGAACACAAGCTATCACTGCAGATGGGTTGTAAGACTTTGTCATAAGACATCGCCTAATGAAATGTTTCAAATAAAATGTCTGGTATTCAGTTGTGGTATACAGTATGTCTTAGCAATACAACAGCCTATTTAGTGACACTCAGCAGTTGTTTTTCCTATGCACCTATGCTAATTAAATATGAATCAGTGTGTGCCTTGTTCCATATGGATAACTATTGCAGTTTTTCTACTGATGCTGTGTGTGTTTGCACATTTAAACCAAAATTTAAAGTAGTTGTTGACTTTAGTGAACACAATATGAGAATTACAATGATTGCATGTTTACTCCAAGGATATAATTTAATATACGTGTATTGTATGGACATATGATTTTACAAATATGTGTATGCCAGGATATGTCTTTGTTTTAACCAGAATCAGTTTACCAGGTAATACTTTCCTGAACTCACTAAATGTGAAAGTGTTTTCAGTAAATGTTTTTCTCTGCACAACTGCTATCCACAGCACCTGCCACTTACGCACCCCTGCCCTAACACACACACACACACACACACACACACACACTCACACACACACACACACTCACAGACACACACACACACACTCACAGACATGCACACACACACTCACATGCACACACACACTCACAGACATGCACACACACACACGAGTAACCAGTTGTACAGGAGCAACGAGACCAAACACTTGAACACTGACCTACCCCCCCCCCCTTCCCTCGACATTGTATGCCTGCTGCCCGCTGCACTGGACACTTCCTAGCCCCCGCTTCTTCTAGGCGCGAGGTCACTCCCTCTTTCACGCTAATTAGGTGCGGATCAATGCGCGCCTTTGTCCGGCCGAATTTCCCACGTTTGTGCGCTCGCCTGGCACTCGCGTGGCTCAAGTCAGTTGAGGGTGCGCTAAGGCGAGAACGAAGAGACATCTGCCCGCTCGAGGCCCCCCTGACATCTGCTCACACTCGCTATTTGACTGTAGAAGAATGGGAAAGTTGAGCGCAGATGTCAAATGCGTGAAGTACAGCTTATGTATGGCATCAATTTTTTTCCAAACACGTCGGTAGCTGAAACACAGAAAAAAGGGAAATCGCGCAATGAAAAACTTCTAGGTTTAGGCCAGCAATTTTAAATGTGGTTATTTTTGGAAAGCTCTTGTATAGCTAGTATGCTATTTTAAATATCTAATTGAAATATCTCAAAATCGTATAAGAAACAAAGAATGAAGGTTGGTTTTGAGCGCTCTTTACATTCACTACACAGCTGCGACCATATCCTCACATGACAATGACCCAGGATGCTTTTTGTATGCTGTAGGGATTGAGATTGGTTTCGCCCGGATCAGGTAGCCGACAAAGGACTCGTGAACACAGGGTGTGAATGGTTACCGGGTCCCTGGTGACTGGCCGGTAGCCGCACTCTCTTGTTCGTTCCTGGGAATGCCAGCTTCCCAAGGGGACATGCTCGGGCGTCGTGTGACGCGCCGAGTGAATACGTAGTTTCTCTTAGGGGTGAAGAAGGAGACATAGTTCCAGGCAGAACATCTGTCGCTTGTTTTTGAATCTTTGTGCGTGTGTGTGTGTGCGAGAGAGAGAGAGAGGGAGAACGGAGAGAGAAAGAGAGAGAGAGAGAGAGAGAGAGAGAGAGAGAGAGAGAGAGAGAGAGGGAGGGAGGGAGTAGTTGGAGCTTATGTATTGAATAGAGGCGGTGACCTGTCAGTTGTGAGCGATGGGGGGAGCGCGGCCCCGCGTGTGGGAAAATACCGCAGCCAAAGCGATCTAGTATTCAAATGCTAATTGTCGCACTATAAATAAGAGGCGTGCGCAGCGCGGAGGGCCTTAAGAACAGCAACAGAGATTCCAGAAAGGAAACAGTTCGAACGTTGTTGGATACAAAGGTTGTGGTTTTGTTTTTTACGGCAAAAACTACGGAAAATGACTGCGACGAATCTTAGCCAGACCACAGAGAGACACACGAACGCCAAAGAAGAGAGGAAGGTAGGCTCTACACATAGTTTCCTCTGAAGGTTTTTTTCCAGCGCATCTCGCGAGTCTCTATACTTTTTTACACTTCTTGTTCCCTAACTTTTGTTCATCTTTTCAGCTGAGAAAACCGCTAATAGAAAGGAAAAGAAGGGAGAGAATAAACCATTGCCTGGATCAACTAAGAGAGACTGTGGTTGGAGCCTTTAGACTTGATGTAAGTCTGTTTTAACATATTACAATTACGATACGTTCCATTCAAATCACAGAGCTTCAGTAAACCTATAAGGAATGATTTAAGCACTTTAAGTGGAACATGTTTGAACTGTATGATCGACCCCTCGTGTCTTAACGTATGCCGTTACACATAAACAGCAATCTAAATTGGAGAAGGCCGACATTCTGGAGATGACTGTTAAACACCTACAGAACATTCAGAGGAATAAAGTTAGCGGTGAGTGCCCTCTAAACGCTGCTTATAAGCCTACTTCTTATAGTTAGACGCTTACTCCTGTTTAAACACTAACTGAGAATTATTGGAACCTGATGTTGAACTTGATATTGCGGCTGTAGTTTTTCGAAGCTGCCAGCAGATGTCATTATTGTTACTGTAAAGCAACCGAAGCCACTGAGATTGGGTTTTCACAGAGAATGGAGTTCAAGAAATTTTAATGTATATATAATGAGCATATTAGAGTTATGAAAGAACACATATTGTGAAAATATGTCTAATATTGTTTGCAGGAGAAATACATGGATGAATTTTGTTTGTATGTCTTGAATCTCTTTTCAGCAGAGCCGACGTTAGACTCAGAGGCCCAGCAGAGGTACAGCACCGGCTACATCCAGTGTATGCATGAAGTTCACAACCTGCTGCTCTCTTGTGACTGGATGGACAAAACCCTTGGCTCTCGCCTCCTTAACCATCTGCTCAAGTCTTTGCCTAGAGCAGCAACTGACGGATCACAACAACCCAAACCCTGTCTCACTAGTGGCCCCTATAGTGACCATGTCCAATTCCATGTAAATGAGGTAGAGAGTTTGAGGTCATGCCCCACCTCCCCTGCCATGGGTACCAGGGCAGCCCAGCCCATTAAAAGCCATGGCACCACCTCCATGAGCAGGCCACATCCAACTGAGAGCCCACACCTGACAACTCTGGAAATGTGGAGACCCTGGTGAAAATTGTGCTTGTAAACAGGGTGTGTGTATTCTAGTGTTATACAATGGATACATTACAGGTTATTATTTCCTACTGTAATGTGAACCATATATATGCACACAACCCATGAAAGGTGCAAGATTGTATGTGCTTCTCTTTGTTTGTGCGAGTTTATTTTTTCACCACATTTTGTGCATGTGAGTGTGTATGCACTGAGGATGTGGTTGTGTGTGTGTGTGCACTGAGCGTGTGGTTGTGTGTATGTGTGTGTGTATGCACTGAGCGTGTGTGTGTGTGTGTGTGAGTGTGTATGCTGTCTGCAGTAGACCCTCCTCTGCTATGTATCTTATAGATATGCTTGTTGGTGAGTATGTGAGAGGTGGCTCTGGTCCAGAATAGCTGTCTTTTTCAAACCTCATTGCTTCCTGTCTGAAGTAAAGCCACTGTAGCCTGAATGTAGAAGGCCCTTATTAATCCTCCTGTTATTTATTTGATTAACCCTGTAATTTATTTAAATATTCATATTCAGGGGTAGCTCTTTATTTGCTGGCTAACTCATATTGTAGAGCTTGTGACCTCTATGTTGTATGTAAGCCTATTAACCCATTATTAATAAATACATGTTTGTCATTAATTTATGCATTTTAATGACTATGGTGTTTGCCACAGTAATTAGTTAAACAGTTTAAAATTCTAATCTAATAAAAATGAATGGCAATCATGCTTTGAATATGTTTCTGTGTGTGTCTGTGTTTTTGAAACAAACTCACAATGACCACTGCAAGTAGGCCTGTCTATGTGAGTTTGTGGGTTCAGTATCAAAAGCTGTCCTTGGTTCTGCTTCCAAATACTTGATGTCCATTAAAAAGTAAAGTAGGCCTAGAAAGTACAGTAGTCCTTTACTAATTCTGTAAATAAACCAAAAATCCAAGCCCAAGAAGTGAGGATGTATTGACTAAGACGTCATATTGAGAGGCTGTGTTACTCAGCTCTGATTACTCAGACTGAAAACAAAGAAGCCAAAAGTGTTCTGAGATTTGGTTTTGGGTTTAAATGAAATAATTAAGGCTTTTAAAGTGTGAAATAAAAGTTTATTTTCAATGTAACCCAAACCGACGGTTCTCATCTATCCTGGACTATCATGCTATGATCATATGAGCATAATTTCAATGTCTGTTAGTTTACTGCAGCACATTTAATGGGTTAATTTGTTGTGTAAGATTATCACCTATTAGAATTCTTGAAGGATTAACTATAAAAGTCTCAGAAGCAAAACTTCCACTTATTTGGGCCAGGTACCAGCAGTCTTTCTGAGGGTCTTCATCCTGACTTAGATCCTCCAGAAAGGTGGGATCCAAAATGAAGACATCCAGTCAAACCCCGAGATCCGTTGTCTCTGATGTACATTCACTGAAAGTGCTTTCATTCCTAGTACTATCAGGAAATTAATATTTATATTGCATGCAGAAAGTGAAAGTGCTGGTTGGCAAATCACTTTTTAGAGTAATCGACTTGCGCGCCAACAAGCCAACAGACAAAAGGCGAAGGGGACCAGCTGCTCTTACACACGCACTTTCTATGAAGGGAACAGAAGGGTGAATGTCTCGTGGGGGAGGCGTGCTGCCAAACAGTGTGTAGTCCCACTTCAAAGTTTTCTTTCTCTTTCACACATATACACACACACACATGCACATCTCAAAGAAATATCTATTGACCACTGTTATAACATCTAGGCACTATTCAAAAACTGTGAGGCTTCAAATTCAAAAAGAATCTCAGTTTATAAACATAAACATTAATATAATCTACTCCTTTGACAAACAAAACTCATATGGCAGGTGAAATGCTCAGGCCAACATACAGGAGTGCCTAATAGTGCCCAAAACCAGGCGAGGGTGGAGGAGGGTGTTTTTTGTTGAATAAACAAGACCAATGTAGATAGTAATTGCAAATAATTATATGACTAATTAACAAATTAGGGATCGACAGGAATGTCTGCTCTCACTATGTTGTGAATGGAACAGGACACTGCGCTGCAGAACGATCCGCACAATTCACAAATCTACAGCCTCCGAAGGCCAATAAGGCGCCAGTCGAACACCTGTCGTTTTCTGAGGGCTGGAGCCCCTAGTGCTATTCTGTTTGGCCCCGGTCGTCGCTTGCAGCTGCCAACTGTCGGCATCGCGTTACATCCGCGACCCTGCGCCTCGAAACGTTCGCTGTGGCACGCCGTGGGAAGAGTGAAAATATGTCAGGCGGAAGGGTGAAAGTTGAACTGGTAATTGACAAACTTGTGCGTCGCGACAGGTCATAAATAAAATAAAAATGAATTGATAAGTTGTTGTCTGAAGTTGATCGGCAGACAAAAAAACCCAAACAAACAAACAAAAAACAGCAACAAAAAACGGCAATACTTTTAGGTCACTAAACCAAACAGCTCTCATAATCAGCATTTTATGGGAATAGATAATATTTAATATTGGACTTTAAATGCTTGTTTAGAGATTAACATAGGTTTAAATCTGGCGTTGAATTTATGTACTGGCATGGCTCTCATGTCTATAAAGAATTCTAACAAATAGTATTTTCTTTTACGTTCAAATGTTGTTGCTAACTCCTACAAGAGCCCTCTAATAATTACTATTTTAAGAGTTGAGTTCAAAGGCTAAAATGCTATAAATAAGTTAAACTTTCACTTATCCGGGAAATCTCTACAGCCGACAACGCAAACCAAAAAATTGTTTCAGTGTAGCAGTTTGCGCTCAACGCACCTCCGCCAGTGCAAACCCCGAGACAAAGAAGTGATTGCTGATTGGCCAGTGAGACCAAGGCCCTGTTGCGCTCTGGCTAGTGCACGCGGATGTCTAATTGTTATGCAAATTTGGTACTATATAATCATACTCGAGCTTCACGCCAATGAATAGCGCGTCTCGTTTGGATTGTGTAGAAAGCTCACAACACGCGCGCACTTGCATAGTGAAACACTTGTGTGGAGAAGGAACCGGTTCGGTATTGACCGAACCCAATTTTGACATGGCCCCCGCGGTTCGCCCCGGTAAAAACGGTTTCAGTCCGGAAGAGGATGAATACACCGGTATCAAAGGTGACCGAAAGGTAGGTTCATCAAAACCTGTGCCTCGTAGCTAGCAATAGAATATGAAGTAGCATGCACAACTGTGAGTAACAGACATTTTACCGTTCGTTTATAGACGCGAAAGCCTCTGGTGGAAAAGAAAAGGCGTGCACGTATCAACGAAAGCTTACAAGAGCTCCGGAACCTCCTCGCTGATACCGAAGTAAGAATCTTACATCTTTCTTTCTGATTATATTGTCCACTGATCCCAGTCATTGCAGGTCGTCTCCCTGCATTTTAAAATGTTAAATTGCTCAACAATACATGAGGAATCACAAACACAGACAAAGTAACTGTCGCTTTCTTGCAGATGCAGTCAAAGATGGAGAACGCAGAAGTACTTGAACTAACGGTCAAACGCGTAGAGAATATTCTGCGTAATCGCTCTCAGGGTAAGATGAGAGAGGCGCTCGTGCTTCTATAGTTTGCACAACTGGTAGACATTTCTGCTGATTCCTAAATCTTAAGTATGTTTTGCTTTCAGAAGCTGACACTATGAATCGCGAAGCCAGCGAGAGATTCGCTGCCGGCTACATCCAGTGCATGCACGAAGTGCACACGTTCGTCTCGACGTGTCCGGGAATCGATGCCATGGTAGCGGCAGAACTGCTTAACCACCTGTTGGAATGCATGCCGTTAAACGAGGATCATCTACAGGACATGTTCCTGGATCTAATGTCCGACCCAGCATCTTGTAATGGAGCGTGGCCGGCAGGAGATGCTATGAGCCCCGTTCTGAGCTCACCTGGAGTTCGCAATGCGTCCAGCTTGTCCTCAGCCCTCTCCCCGACCTCCTCCACGAGCTCCACCGAAGATTTGTGTTCTTCTTCCGATTTAGAGGAGACCGACAGCGAATCAAGTGCAGCCCCATCTGAGGAAGGACGGAACACGGCCACGATTACATACTCCAGAACCATGTGGAGACCCTGGTAGAACCATATTACACAGTTACCAGCAACGGACACTCTTCACAGGAATTCTGCTACACATATGAATGTCAGTTTTTCGGATTTCAACAATAGACACACCACACCTGGATATCAATGGACGCCACGACCTTTGAATTTGTGATTTCATCGTTATAATGGAGAGTTCTTTTAGATTAAATATACAAGCTCTTTCATTAACCGAATTATTTCAGAAAATGGGTTAATACAAAAGCATGATCTAGCCACTTAGATATAACTATAGCTTGTGTGGACATGTAGTCCTTGTGAGGGATCCTCGTTTTGTCATTACCAGCTCGACGCCTATGGACTATGTATCTTAGTCTTTAATCTACCAACGAGGCAATAATACCTATAATTAGTTATAAAATGTTTTATAGAGAATATTTGGTTTTATATCCTTTTCTTATTTCTGAGTTTCATAGCGTAATAATAATAATAATAATAATAATAATAATAATAATAATAATAATAATAATAACAGCAACAACAACAATAATGGCCTGTACTCTCTCCATGTCCTTTTGTTAAAATGTTATTTATGGTATTAAAACTAAAGTTTTAGCAGGCCTTAAACAGTGGCCAGTGTTTACTATTGCCTTGGAAAAGAGTTAAATTAACTCTTTTGATTGGAGTCGATTATTTTCAGTTTAACACGGATAATTTAGTATGCGTTACTGAGACCTATAAGTGTCATGGGAGATGGGAGATAATGAGAAATAAAGACATTTCTTTGTCCGGATACAGGTTACACTTTGGTTTTCGTATTATTTTGCTCCACATCCATATTCAGGTTTTTAATTACCAGTAGAATGTTCCTGCTCAGAAATGAAATGCCTACCATATGTTTACCAAAAGTGGAAACTGTAGGTTATAAACAAATGTATAGCCAGAAAATAAGGTATCAGTTATTAGTGCATTATTTATTCATTATGATTCTGTTATTCATTCATTATTATTCATGTTATTCATTATTCATGCATGTAACCATGCACTATTCAGAGCTTTCAGCATATCTTCAAAATATCTAATTTGGTGTGGAAAAGTAAATATATATATATATTTTTTCGCTGCTTTTACTTATAAATACTACATTCTAGTCGTCGACTGGAACACGATTTTGGTAGGAAATTTTCCGAGTCTTAACTAAATAGTGGATGTAGTCTTGAGTTCACCCGCAACATCCACACAGAAGTCCCACAGGTTCGCCAACACATTAACATCCGTTTTTGGGTGTGGTGTTAAGTTTGACGACATCAGAGAGAAAGGGTGTGTGCTCGGTGTTGTCTAAGCACAACTGTATGTTTTAGAAAGGAATTAAGAACGGATTAACAATCACACAAGATTTTCCATTCACATCTGTAAATTCCTTTTACGTTTTTTTTAAATCACTGAGATCGATATTGTTTTCCTGTCAATAAAATGAAGGATTTTCCATATTGTTAAAAATCAAGTTAAAAATCATTTATGTAATTACTGCGATCCACCTTTAAAAATGTAAGGATTCAGTAGGCATCTAAACATAAGAAACCTATTCAAACTTTTTATCAGCAGATGTTATAAATAATTTGAAAACGACATTTTGCCTTCAGTAAAGCGTCTCGCCTTTCTCGTCGTACTTTAACAAAGGTTTCCAAATCTCACGCCTTAAACCACAAAGACACAGACAGGACAGGCATGGAAGACGCCCTCAACCACTCTCTTACACATAAAAGGCTCGCATGGGGGTCACTCCCTGTACTAAGGCAAGTTAGTCGCACCTCTGATGTCTCTGTCGCGACAAGGTGTGACAAGCGTTGCGGTCAGTCAGCGTGGGGGTCCGCAGTTTGCGGAGTAGATACTGTCTGCTGCGCGCACTAAAAAGCGTTTTACACGTCCAATTAAGAAGTACTCAAAGCGCGAGGTTTTTTATAGAGGTTGTACTCCATGAGGATGTCATTCAGACAGATTTAGTTGAGCTTCTCTTTTTGGTTTTGTTTTTAGCGACGCTCAGATTAGTGCAGACGAGGCGAAGCAAGAATGCAGAATCATAATATTTACTGTCTACAGGTAACGCCAGAGTAAATGACCTGAATTACATGACAACACAATATATTTTAAACAGTGTAAATAAAAATCATGAACTTGTCATTGCGGAAATAATGTTTAATGTAATTTCAACGATGACCTTTAAGCAATCAGCTTACCTCATTTTTTCTGGTGACGTTAATTCGAGGTAAAGATCATTTTAACGCGAATGCCTTAACCTCTCAATAACAGATTTTGTTCGAGAACGAGATATCAGTGAAACATTTTAATGGAAAAAAAATCACGTCATGTGGTTGAACGCAGATAACATTTAGAGATGTCTATAAGAATGTGTTATTATTGTTTTATTTTAATGAGTGGGAAAAGATGCGCAGGAAGTGAGTGCCATTCACACGTCTCACACAAATTAGGCAAGGTGCGAACGACGGCATGCGGACACAGAGACCGGGCAGGAAGTGCAGGATCAAAGTCAACGGGCTTAATGGAGTACAAAGCGGTAAAGCAAAAAGGCCTCCCTGCAAATGAACGAGCGCCGCGAAGAACATCTCCCATCAAAATACGGTCATGGAAACGGGTGATAGAAAAAGGTCCGGTTTGTGCATCTGATGTATAATATTTAATATTTAATATTTAATTCAAAATCCATCGTATTATACTAATCTGGACTTTCTTTTTCCAACAAATTGTAAAAGAAACATGACCACAATGGCAGAACGAATATTAGATTAAACACACCCTCATTTTATAGACGATCTACGATGATTACGATGATTTGGGGAAAATCAAAACAAGGCCTATGATAGCCTCGAAGCCATTAAGTCAGTTTTATTCGCAGGCCCATGACGCGGAATGAACACGACATTGACAAATCAATGTCAGCATCGGTTTCTCGTAGCAGCACAGATGGACTCCTGTGGGGGTCACGAAAACAGTTTAAGGTCGCCAGTGCCTAATGCCACAGCACGCAGGTCCAGGCCACAACGGTTCGAAGGGATGAAATGGCCGTTGTCTCAGAGATGCCGACGGCCATCCGGTCAGGCAGCATATGGTGAGAAGGATCCCACGAGACCATTAAAATTCCCTGTGCATAAAAGGATGTTTAAATTAAACATAGAATAGGGTATCTACCCCAGCTCAGACCAACCGTTGGCGCTGTCATTAGTCTTTCACTGCTACTTGTCTTGAAAATGTACATCAATTTTTATTTTCTGATGTAGGTTAAACAGAAAAATCACCATCTTCTTCTCCTTGTACAGAATGCGCCAACTGATCCCAGTACAAGGGAGAATTGGGACGATTTTTACGAGACCAAATTAAGATATTTTCTTTATCGACTCATTAATACTACCTAATCCTATAAACCTTTGTTGATTAAACGCAGATGAGTACGGCGTATTTATACATTTCACAGTTTGGCATATTTTGCCTGATAACATTTAGGATGGGTGGATGGATGAACATTTTACTATGCCCGCTGTCTTTCTATGCTTAAGTTATTTATATACTCGATATCAACGAGAATATTATCATATTATTTTAGATATTATTTTTCAAAAGCGAACGTGTCTGGAACACCCAAAATAGGTATTTTGTGCTCTTGCGCTACCTAGTTAATAGCGCTGCATCGCAGGCATCAAACGCAGCAGTTTTCAGCATACAGACATTAAATAATGCGCAAAGCCGTCTACGTATATTAATATCTGGGGTCTAGAATTTATTTGTAAGAGGGTCAAACGTCTCAAGTTCTATTTTTTAATACAGAATAATTAATCAATTAAAAGAGATTTAAGCAAATTATGACACAAACATATGCATATTTCTTTATTACAATATGGAAATAATGACAGGTCAGTAACAATAACGACAGATCAGCAAGAAAGTTTTTCATCTAAATAATAATAAAAAAAAGAACATCTCACTACAGAAGATACAACCACACATACAGACAAAAACAAATTACAACCATTGTTGATGGGAGGTGGTTTAAAAATATATGTTCGAGGGTGTTGTTGACACCCATTTCAGCCAGTGTTTACATCGCCACAATAACAAACTGCAACAGAGGGTTTTTCCTCTGGCTGTCACAGGTCAAACGGATCATTAAAAAAAAAAATCCCAATTCCTATTTTGCAGAAAGCAGCAATGTCCAAATGAACATTTAAACCACACAGTGACTGCAAGGTATCTGATGGATAACCACATACAAACATGTGTAAAAAAAAAAAAAAATGCCATCTAAACCTCACTGGGAAGAGGGAGAGGAAAATGTTGATTTGGTCTTTTTCCTTCTGAGATACAACTTCTGAGATAGTCCCATTATATAATCACTTCCAGTCTGAATTTTCTTGTGATCACAATAAATACTTCCAATGTGGTTTTGTCTGCTGACCAGTGCTGCATCTGTTGCTCCGCCCCTGTTGGGCTGGGTCCACTGTGGGCAGAGTCAAGAGGCTGTCCACATTTAAAAAATATATATTTTTTTTTAGCAGGGCAGCACTTATAGCTGAGCTCAGCCCATGTGCCAGAGTGTGGGCACCTGTGTTGTGTGTGTGCTGCGTCTCACGTCCTGCACTGGGACACCAGTGGAGAGAAATACTGAGTGCCGTCACATTTACCCAGAGCTCAGTCTCATGCAGGGACACATCCTCCAACCCCTTGTCTCATCTAAGTGTGCTTCACTAGTTCTGAATAAGGACATCTCAAATGGTTCCTCTCACAGTCCGACTGCTAAAATCCAACTGAAAGTGTAAAAAAATGCATATTATACATGTTTGTGTCCTCAGACATTTGGACTCGAGGCTTAAAGTTGGGGATGAAAATGATAAACATTCACAATCAATTGTTTTGTTGAACACTGTTGTTCAGAAAGTTATCCATTAAAAAACCCACCAAACATGGAGGGTGATACACACGCGCGCGCGCACACACACACTGTAGAATACGTGCTTGAGTTGGCCAAGTTGCCTGTTATGTTTATGTATGTAACATATGTTATCCATTCAAGATGGAAGAAAACTGTTCAATGCACGTGTGCATGTTATGAGAGCATGCATGTTTGATATACACCGACATGCCAAAAGTCATGGGGCAGGAACTAATATCCTATAGGTTCCCCCTCTATCCCAGCATAGTGCAGCAGCTTCATATGGCATTGATTACACAAGTTGATGGAAGACATTTGGAGGGATGTTGAACCATGCTGTCTGGACAGCAGAGGTGGACATTCCAGGTTCAGATAGTAAAAGTCCTCGCCAGGATTTTGCTCAAGCTTCCTGGTTTTTCTAATTAGCACAAGCCTGCAGGTCAAATTAGTTCATGGAATCAACATAATCTAAGATGATTGAACAAAATCTTGGCGAGTACCTTTACTTTCTGAACCTGGAATGTCCATCGCTGCTGGACAGCCACCCACAGCTCTGTGATATTTATAGGTGGAGGATCTTGGCTGTGAATGGACCTCTTCACCACATCCCATAAATGCACTTCAGGCCATACCATTCGTCTGAACTCTCCTGAATGCTCGTCGAACCAGTTCTAGACAACTTGGGCCCGTTGGCATGGTGCATTATCCTTCTGGAGGACTCCATCACTGTGGAATATGAAGCTCTTCATATGAAGCAGTGAAACATAGCGAGCGCCAGTCAGTCACATCGGTGGAGCAGTGGACCTAACGTAGCCCACACCAGTACGGAACCACCACCAGGCTGCTCAGTGTTTGGTTCACAACTGCGGTCTGTGGCTTCATGGGCTGTGTGCCACACACAAACCCTACCATCAGCCAGGAACCATTCGTGGTGTTGGCCGAGTCTTCTGCTCCCATGTCCCATGGAAGCTAAAGAACATTCCACCAACCTATGGAATAGGCCTGTCGGTCCTTCAGCATTAAATGTGGATGGGATCTCGGCTAGAGTCTGCTTGTCCGTTTGAGATGCTGATTCTAGCCAGACACCGGCGGTCATGAACATTAAGCATCTGTGGTCAGCCACTGCTCTGTCCACTGTGGGAGGTAATTACGAACACACGAGACACTGTGGATTGAGGAATGTTAAATGCCAACAGAACTTCAGAACTGGAATGTTCCATGGTACCTGCTATCATACCTCGTTTGAACTCTGATCATTCCTCTCGCCGTGCCATGAGCACAAGATAACAACCTCAAAACTTCACAGCTTATACAGGTGTGACCATCTCAAGCCATCCTGAGGTAACATCACTTCATGATTTACATACTGATATCCCATGACTTTTGGTGCATCAGAGTAAGTATGGTGTTGAGCTGGAAGATTATACCACCCCCTGCTGGTTACTGAGGTTACTGAGCTGCTAGGAAACTGTGGTTACTGAGCTGCTAGGAAACAGAGTCTGGTCCTGGTGGCCGCTTATTTGCAGGTGACAGGGACGTGCCGTCTTCCTGGACAGTTTCTCCTCCCAGGATGCTAAGCTCCATTTCGGGCAAGTCCTCTTCTACAGCACAGGTGTCGTTCTCACAGTACAAACACTCCTGCATGCAAGCGCGCAACACACACACACACACATACTTAATGCATCTGTGGTACTTAAATATGATAGGAAATCATTTTTGTGACACTCAGGCCTCTACACACCCATCCCACACCCACCTTGACGTTGATGGCTTTGGGTAGGCCCCCTCTCCTCATCCAGGGGTGCTGCTCAACAAGCTCCCGTCTCTGATCCGACGTGAAGCGTGGCTGACTCTTCTGCATGCGCCGCAGACGATCCCGATCATCCCGCAGAACCTTGTCCATGTCGCTGTAGAAGAAAAAAAAAAACACGCCTGCTCACACACATTCGGTTCCTCTTCCTCTTAGCTTTTCCTTTGGGCTGTCGCTGGCTATTGCCGTTGTGGTTTCATTTAACTTAAGCTCCACAATTTCATTTAAAATCTATATGCAAGCAGCTTTAGGCTGTGTCAAACAGTGCTTCTATTGAATTTGCTATTGCAGCTAACAATAAATCAAACTCTCACATTTAGCTGAATTGCACTGGCATTAGGCAGTATTTCATTCTTTCATATAGCACCACTGTGAACCAATCCCTTTACTCTGTTGTCAATTAATGCTCGTACATTCTTGTTCAATTTACAGTACAAACATCCTTTGACTGAGATGGTACTGACTGAGAGAGGAGTCACTCACCGTGATGGTACTTGATAGGTCATCATGACTTTGTCATCAGCATTGGTCATTAGCAACCAGAGAGGCTCCTGAAGGACATATTTGTAGTTTTGGCCATCCTCTTTCCTTTTGTCCTTATGGTCGTTCTCAGAAGATTCCACGCTCCCAAAATACTTGCTGGTGTTGCAGCTTCCTGTAGGTCAAATTAAAGAACCATTATGAATGAAGTCGGCATGGCAGGCTACATTACATAGCTACGTGTTTTTTTTCGAAGTGAAATTTTTTGTGTTCCATTTCTTC
>JAOYMR010000003.1:18955986-19000935 GCA_025802075.1 Tenebrosternarchus preto | reverse complement strand
CTGTACAACACTGGATACTCGGATATATAATACTGGATAATTGTCATCAATAAATAAATGACAACATGCATCTTTCTCCCATTTAATTGGCTTCACTTTCACTACTTTAAGAGTTTTAGGCCAGATTTTTGCAGAATAATAGAACATTCTAAAGGGTTCACAAACTTTCAAGCACCACTACATAAATTATTTAACAAACACACTCAGACACAAAACATACATAAGACAGGTGTGTACCGGCACCAGTCTTTGAGTTATCGGTGTTCATGCTCCCGATTGGAGCTGTACGATGAACTAGCCATGCATTTTAAATCATCCTTTATGAGCTCGTCCTTTAACTGAGTGAAACCAAGGGTGCGGTGGTGAAAAACCTGAAGCGCTGAGCATACAAAGGACGACATTGGAAGAGGAGAAATCTCATCAACAGGAAGTATAGGTGGCTGTACATTAAACACTTGTGTGTATGCAGCCGCTATTCAAAGACGAGCAAAGGGTCTTTCTCTCACCCTGACCAGCCGAGCATGACCTTCCACAAACCATGGGCGTACTGTGTGGGGTTTTTTTCTCTCCTCCACCCCCCCCCGTGCAGAAGAATGCATGTGCTAGCATGTATAATCTCACTATTGAAGCCCAACATCAAAGAATTCGACAACTGTGAAATAGGTGTCATTCCATATGGAAGAATGAAATGACACAGTGGACTCTGCACCGCATTCTGATCCCTGGGACAAATGCAAACATGTGGGCATGTTTAATTTCATCGGGCAGATCTGAAAAAGAAAACCCTCTTAAAAAGAATCACAAGGTCGGACCCACACCAAACTCACCCACAACATATAGTCTCGGGCCCATATTCACTCGGTGTGTTGATGCTCTGTACCTGTTTGAACTTGACTGCATGCTTATAAAAAAAAAACAAAAAAAACAAAAAAAAAAACAGATCTTTTAAAAAGTCAATCATGAGAACTTCTGTATGTGGAGACCCCCACGTTGCACTTGTGTTTAGGATAAGAGCAGGTCTGAGGAGACGGAGGCTCACCAATTCCAAAACACCACTTCTCCGACAGATTCTAAACGTCACACCGGATTCTAAATATCACACCCTGTTGCTCTTCTCTGCCCACCCTGCATTCACGTTTATTTCCACTCGTCAAATGAACCAAAGCCAACAGATGCCCGATGAAATTAGTAAAACATTGCATTAAGTGGCTTTAACACCACGGAGAAGTGCTGGGATGTGCCAAGACTGTCTGCTCACGCACCTTTCAACAGTGGGAACGTCACTCACTGAGCAAATGAGCAAAAATGCCTCTCAGTCTTCACTTAAATCAACCCTGATGATGGAGTGAAAACATGAGTAAACAGGACCCTTTTGGTGACCCCGAATCGTGACAACGTGCACCTGCACGTTTTCATAATTGAGATAATTTAAATCATGAGAACTTTCCATAGTTTTGAAAGTTGTACCCCCAGGTCGAGACGAGATCAGTTTACACTGCATTGTCAGTTGTTCTTAATAAAGTATCCTGTATATAAACCCACTTTGGAAGTCTACATCTGGTTAAACAGAGATTTTTTTTGTGTGTTTCTAAGCGAGTACACCACACTTCTAAAAACAATAACCCACATCAGTCAAACCAAATGAACACACCCTTTGACCATGATAGCCAACATACCAGTCAGGACATGTTTATAATGTTATTGTAGGGTAACTGCACTGGACATTTTTGTGCTGAAAATTATGGACATAACTGGCAGTTCTGAATATACATATCAAGAAAAAAAAAACAGCAATACATGGAAACCAGTAATATGGAGACCAGACTTGATTCCCTGTGTTTTTCTCCCCAAGGTCCAGCACACACATCAGTAAAGCTGTTCAATGTCTGGTTTTTATAAGAAGGCTCAGTGAATTTCTGGTCAGAATAATTCATGGAAACCTCAACGTTTGTTATCTTGGAGATCTAACGTTTGTTATCTTGGAGATCTAACGTTTGTTATCTTGGAGATCTAACGTTTGTTATCTTGGAGATCTAACGTTTCTTCAAAACAGTGACCTCAACTACCATTGCAGACTCTGCAAACTCTAGCGAAAGTCTTTATTCTGCCACACTTTGTGTAGTTATAGGAACACACACTTAAAACACTTAAGTTTTTGTTTTTAAAAACACAAAAACAAAAGTTTTGCCATGTAATTTCATCAAGCCAGCGGTATCTAACACACACACACACACACACACACACAAATCAACCTTTTACCACTTCTAATTATCCATATCCCATGTTCAGAACGAGATGCCTGGAACATCTGAGCGTGACCAACCAGCCATGCGGAGGTTCAGTGGGCCCACCTGTACCTTCTCCACCAACCCCTGTGGCACTGGCAGCATCGGTTCAGCTCCAGCTTGGCCCCACCTGGTACCTGCATCACTATCTCTTGGCTGTGTGCACGGGTTGGATGAATACAGTGGGACAAACCCAGGGGGCAGTGGGTGCTGTACAGTTCAGGGTTTAAACTTTGTGGTGGTACCTTCACACAGTCCTTGGACACTCATTTCAACTGGGCTGTAGTTAGCAACACTTTAGCATATTTGAGAGGAGGAATATATTTGAGAGGAGGACTATATTTGCTGACGTCTCAAAAGTCATGTTTGTAACTGAAACAGATTACTGTTTATTACTGTTTATGTTTAATTGTTTACGTAAACTACCAAAACTAATCATTACAGCCCTCAGTATGCAAAAACTACAACTATAAAAAAGCAGATGGTGAGTCAACTACTGTGACTTTTGTAAGTGAGGGCACAGTATGGAGAAGTTTACACTGATGTCAGAGAGCATACTTGGACTTAACATGTTTGAACTAGGGACAGTATTCTAATCAGGATAATGAACAGTGAAGAAGAAAATCTTGGCAAAACAGAAACATGTATTTTTTTTTACACTTGATATAAATGTATGCTTCATAAAAATGTGTTTGTCTTCAAACAGCTCTCTTCAGTTTTTGCGCTAGCTCTGGTTTGAGTCGAGAATTTGTTTATTCCACATGACCTGCCACCAGTTAGTGAATCAGCGGTCGATTGATGCACAACTCCACCGGCGATTTTGGATCTATGGATGAATTTCTTCACATCAACAAGATCCATCCAGTCTGGTCATCAAATGAATAAATAAAACGCTGCTCCAGTCATAGAATCCTGTCATGAAACACATGGTGATTACTTACTTCTGACAGAGCTGGCTGAAGAGGATCTTGGGGGAGATGGGCCCCTTCCCTGGCTCCTTCATGCTGTGCAGGAAGAGGAACATGGCAGAAGTGAGAGGCTCTGGCCCAGGTAGAGTCACAGTCAGCGGCCCCTGGAGGATAACACATCACCATCAGAACAAGCAGAACCTGGAGATTCTCCTACAGCTGGGGCAGAGTGGCAGTCCAGAGGATTTACCACTGCAACAGCTTCATAAAGACATAAATATATGGAACATCTAGTAAATGCTGCTTTTAGGCTGACTGAAACAGTCAGGTCCACATTGTAGCCTCCAATTCAGTGAGAAGACAAGAATACAAGCAGCAAGCTGTTTGACAGCCGGGTCAGATTTCACTTCAGTCTAACCTAACTCTTATTCTAAACTTATTGTAAACTTCTGTATGATGGAAACAGCAGAGTGATGAATGTACCAAGTTAGTCTCTGGAGAGAGACTGATCTTCATCCTGTGTCCTTTCTCCTTCACTTCCTGGATGAGGTCATTGAGCATGTGTGTCTGAGACAGATTCTGTACAACAAAACAAAAGAAAAACGTGGCTTTACTTATGTGGCTATGGAAGGTAAAAATAACTACAGTGAATACATTTGCTCTACAGACAAATTTGCAATTTGTGCCAAAAGTTGCATTTTTACCCAAGACTGCACAAAAAAAATGTTAGTGACCCCTCTTTACAGGTTCTTAACTTTAGTGATCCTCTATTTAAACCATTCGTAAAATGTATTTATTTGAAGACTGTTGCTGTTTAAGTGTTTTCTTGGTTGTTCATTTAAAATGGAGCAGGCATTTACCTGTTATACTTTTGCTCCAAACTTCACATGACCCTTATCTAATCTCAAGGGCTTTGAAGCTTCTTTGGCTTGAACTCTTCCAGGAAATTAAATTAGTTTTGCCACCCCCTTGCCCCCCTGAATTTTGATCAATACAAAATAGCTAATTCAAGAATTTGTTAATACAAAATAGCTGGAAGCAGCCCTTCTCTTTCCTGATTTAATATACAAGCCTTCTGGTTGACACAACTGCCTCTAGACCCTTGGGAAGGATTTTTATTCACAGTGAAGAATATTTTTGCTGCTACTCCAAATATTTTCTTCTGTATTTCCTAGCTCTATGACACTGGCCAGCACAAAATCTAGAAATTCATTACTCTGTCTCTGAACAAATAACATGCAAAGATGAATTTGAGATTATGGCTCTGATATGCATCTGTAGGTCAGTGCACACCTGCTAAGGTTAGATGTGTTGGATAAGTTACACTGACCTATGCCTCTGTTCACATTAGAGGATACATCCTTGACCACATTTTTACTGCGTGCTCAGTTACAACTGATGACCTTCTATGTTGACAGCATCACAAGCAGAAAAATTAGTGGAATCTTCTAATCTTTTTAAGACTGCAAGCTAAGTGACTGCTTTAAATATCATAAAAGCAGCATAAAATGGACTACGATAGGCGTCTCGCACATGGAGGTGAGAAACTGGCATTCAGCGCTCAGCAACGGAACGTGGGTAAATTATTTCAAAACATTCACGCGTCGCTCTTCAAGAAGGCACTTCACTTGCATCAAAATCTGCGTGTGAGGAGATCATGGCGGCGAGATTCTGGCTTCAAAAATTCCCTTGTACATTAGTCCCAAATTCCAGCCTCGTTAAGGTTTTTCCCTGGAAGCCTGCTGCATGAGACAGCGCATGTTATAAACGCAGCACTACAGCATTTCTCAGTGCTACCACTGCAGGGGCCTTGAGGCCAGCATGTTTTGTATGCAGTAAATAACCACAAAGCTTCAATGATAAATCCACTGCAGCGAGACATCAAAGGCAGCCGTCCTTCTCAAGTCACCCTTCATCGCTGGCACACTGCAGAACACCACTTAACTACACCCTGTCTGTATTTAGAAAGCCTCTGACTGCACTCAGAGTTTACAAAAAGGACTACTGCACTCAGTTCAGTCTGCACTAATTCCAGTGTTGATATCACTTCCATAGTGATATTCTATACCCACACTGTAAATGTTTTTCTCCACTAATATTACTATTTGATGGTATTTTCTCTTTAGGCAAGTATAACTAACTCATAAATATTAGAAAATCACCATAAAAGTGCTTTGAGTTTTTGTAACAAACAGTTAAAAGTTCTGAATAGATACAAAAAGCATTGCACATAAAACAGGTAAAGCTTTAAATATATCAAACGAACTTGATCTATCCAACTCATAGATCAAGACACCTTATAAAATGAACACGACTTCCCAAATCATCAGATTAGGTCTACAAAAAGCACCACTATAAATAAATGTGCATAAATTTCTATGAAAAACAGAGAAAATGATAATCATATTCCAATTTCCAGTATCTCCTCACTACTATTAGATGACAAACCTCAGAACAAAAGCCGTTTCAAATTAAGGCATGTAGAAAAAACCACTGTCACCATTACTGAGTTTTTAAATAGATATTTTATTGTTTCCATGGAGATGACTTGCATACTGCTCATGCTCATGGCCTGTGACGTCTGTCCTGGTTTCCAGTGGACTTGTGCGAATGTTTACCTGCATGACAGCGTTGAAGAAGCACGTGTTCCCCAGGTTATTAATGCCTTTGACTGGGATGAGGGTGCTGTGGACGGCACTCTTCCCCCTCAGGGGCTCTGGGCACTCCGCAGGTTCTTCGAGAAGCTTGATGATTTTAGATGTTGTTCCTGAGAAATAAAGGAGAAATATACCAAAAACATTCAGGACTAAATGAATCAAATAAGAAATCAGGCATCACCAAAGTAGACGTCATTGTCATCCAGTCAAAGATGCACATATACCTCTAACATTTTCACAAAAACAGAAAGTATGCTTGCTTGATAATATTCGTTTATATAATGTCAAAATGTCTGAGCTAATGTATTTTGTGACAGCCAGTTCCTGTTCATCCTCCCAGCCCCTCCCCCTGCCCCCCTTCCTTATTGTTTTCCCGGAGGGAGTAGGTTAACATGTTGGACAGCAGCTGGGAGAAGTGTGCAGTTGACAGCTGGAGAGGGACGTGGGGGTTAGGGAGTGCATGCAGATCGAGCCCCAGCTGATCCACGCCACAGCAGTGGCTCCATAGGACCCTTCCAGAGGCAGAGAGAATGTTCCGGAAAAACAGGGCAGCACTTAAACAGTTGAACAGAATCAATAGTGCCCATGCACTATTGTGTGTGTGTGTGTGTGTGTGTGTATATATTTTCTTTTCACCCAAGCATGAAAATAAAGTAGTATAAAAGTAGGCAGATGTTTTTCATCAAACTAATGATAAAATAAATAACTAAAATGCACAAACCAGCAGTAAAATAATGTGGAAATTGCCACTAACGCTGTAATTTTTTTCCTTTTACCTCGATTAACGTTTTCTTTCATCTCTCCACCTGTTTAATAAATTATATATATATATATATACACAGTATATATATGACAAACGTAATTTAGCAGTGAGGCCTTGGATAAGAAATGACAAAGACTGAATCAAACACATATGCTGCCCAGTTCATCCTTTTTTTTCCATGAGGAGAAAAAAAAAAAAAAAGGAAAAAAAAAAAAAAAAAACATCTACCCTCATTTTTATGAAGGACTAGACAAGTGGTGTTGTCACTCTGTTTGCTGCTGAATCGTGTGGCGGCAAAAGCACCCTGCGGCTCAGACGAGAGCGAGCGAGACAATGCTTCTGCGGGGCGGCTCGCTGTACCTATTTACGCCGTTTCTGTGGCGCTATTCACGAACCTGCGAATAGCGGAGCCACTTAAGCAAAATAAACACGCTTTTCCCAGCACTCCTCAACCAGCGTGGCCTTCCTGTTGTGCGCTGCCGAGGAGAACCGGCCCCTGCCACCTACCTGATGTAGGAAGGGTTGGATTTTAGGCTTTGCTTTGCGCGGGAACACAGGGCTTTGTGTCAAAAGTGACGGCTAACGTGCTCTCTGGTGTTTGTTTTTTTTTTTTTTTTTAACCTCTCAATACACATCGTCCCTCCTTCTCATGAACACATCTTGTGAGCTTTGTTTCTGTCATAAAGAGAGGACTTTTCATCAAATCTAATTAACCAAATTGACACTACATTTGAAAAGAAAAGCGTTTTCTGACCTAAAAGCTTTCATACGTCAGAGAATCATCCCGTTTTGAATTCAGCATAAATAAGATTGAAATTCCAGAAACACTCAACTCCAAAGAAGGCAGCCAAGGCTTTAAATATACAACACTGAACTAAAGCTTCTCTTTTACAACCCTGCATTTCAAAACCAGTCTAAAAATTAAATCCCATGACCTCTGAAGGCACCTGGTAAACAGAGTAAAGAGTGAGGTAAAACTCAAGGCCCAATGTCATCATAACCTTTAGAGTACGGCCTAGAACTCTTTGGGACGTTAATGTTTTAATATTAATTCAGAAACTAAAGAATCCTTGTAAATTGCCCTTCATGTTCAGGACCAGAGAGAAACAGGAGAGGAGTAAAGATGATCCAACATGCTTTTCTGATGTACTGGCTGAACAAATAAAAAAAATACATGTCCTAAATATGCATGCCGGTGCTTTGTTTGCTATTCAGATTCCCAACCTTGTACAATGTTTTCAGATTCAGAGCATCTACATTTTTGGATAACTTCTTTTTTTCATTTTGCAGCGTGAACCCCCCCAACCCCACCATTAAAATACTGAAGCATTATTGACGCATTAAAGAAATCTAAACAGTGAGGTCATCCGAGTCCATAGCTGAGGGCTTGCGTGTCTGGTCCTGACCCAGTGATAAAAGCGCTTGAGGCATGTGCGCCGGAGACAGCGCCTCCATCCTCGCTCCTCCTGACCCGGAGCCTCCCTTTCTTTTATCACTCCCTTTCTTCTACGAGCACAGCAGCTCTGCGCTCAGATTCGACTCCCCTCGACGACAGTAGAGACCGACGGAGGGAAAAGGCTCTTCAGCGCACAATCGTGCTGGGCCAGCAAGGCTACCACACATGGATGGCAAAACATCATATATTTGCGCAGCAGCTAAGGTCAAATCTGCACCGGCTTGAAGCCTTTCCCTCGGACAATGGCATGTACCTCAGTCAAAGCCACTGATGCTAGAACCCATGTAACCTTAGCGCCTTCAGTGCTATTATGGGCAAATATGCTCTTAACACACAGCCCATCACCACTCGGCGATGCCGAGAGTGGAAAGTGGTTCAGAAAGCCGACATGAAAATTGCTTTGGAGTTACACAGCAGTCTTGATCTTGCTGCTTCATCTCTTTCCCTTGTACATCTCTACTGGGTTTAATTAGAGCTGGGCTCAAGGTCAGCACCTTCGATTTACAAAGGAAATTGTCTCCCCCGCCCACCCCCAGGTGCGACGGTTCTCACCAGGCCCCAGCCCAGCTTATGTAGATCAGCCAAAAGGAAGAAACTTCTGGATCTTGGTATAGAACTGGAATGTGGAAGCAAACTGGCAGCCACATGGCCATCCTGGAGGGAGCTCGTATGTCCGCAAGCTCGGAGACACAAACAAGCGAGGGGGGGCAAAGAACAGCAACAAAAACACAAGGATGACACATGCATCCATGGAGGATTTGTGCATGTGAATTTGATTATGTGGGTGCGTTTGTATGACCCTTGTTTCTGGAGAACAGGAGGCCATGCTGGGCGGGACAAGGATGCCTGCAAATGCACGTCACATCTGGCACAGCGACTTGAGGCCAGTGGTGCCAGAGGGAGCCATCTGGTAGGGGCACGAGGCTTTAAGGGGGGAGCACAGGTCCCACGCGAGCATATGGAAAAGCAGATTTCTCTTGTCCCCACAGCGTTCGGGGCCAGCGGATGTGGGCCTCCACCACCTGGCTCTCCTTGTTCAACCACCCGGACAGGAGCTGTAGCCAAGCAGCGGAGGGCCCGTCCCGGGGCAGAGCGCACGCATCTGCCTCGCACAGGCTGCATTCCTCGACATCTACGAGGGACGCAAGACGCCGGTGAAGAAGCTGGAGATGCAGCCAGGACTCTGGACCGCTGATGCATGTCACCAAGCATGCACCCTGTCCAACACGCAGCATGTGCCAAGAGACATAAAAAGCCTCTGCCATCTGAGGCCAATGTCATCATTAGAACCATTACCATTATGATTTACCATAGGAAAGAATGGTTAGGCATTATGAATTAGAAATGTGTTTGCTGCGTGTTTGATCTAACAGGGAAATACAGCACCACATAAACCATAAAGATACAACAAACCAAATATACAACTTACACTTCACTAACAAATTATTACCCTAATAATAGCAAAATGTTGCTTTCTAAGAGAGGTTTCAGTATTGTTTATTTAGATAAAAATAGTTACTGTTATAGTTAATATAGTTAATGTAGTTAATAGTTAATATAGTTAATATATTTAACATAGTTAATAGTTAATATAGTTAATAGTTAATGTATTTAACATAGTTAATATGGTTTATATACTTAACATAGTTAATAGCTAATATAGTTAATGGTTAATATAGTTAATAGTAATTATTATGTACCATTTATGCTTTTTCCCCTTTAAACAAAATTTAGCCTTTAATCCTCAATCAATACATATGGCACAGCAATAAAAAAAAAATTATATATTTATGTAAAAAATACATAAATATTTTAGGAGTCAATTTCCATGTTAATCTAGAACACGTGGAGCACTTTGTTTGCATGCCTGATGAAGGACCTCTGTCCTTTGTTCCTCTGGAAAGAGTGTGTCCTTCACTGCAGTTCTGACCACCTCTTCATCTATAACATCATTTGTCCCAGTGGTGATTAGGACTGTAGGAGTGGCTCAAACAGGTCCCAGGAATGACATCACTCTGACATCATCAAGAGCACCGCCCTAGGAAAGACAAAAATGCCACGCCACAACCTCAAACTCCCAAGCCTCTAGGAGAAGAACCAAGTGTGAAGTAAATATCAAAACTGTGCCAATAATCTGGTGACACCCCTTCCAGTGGGGGGGGGGTGTTTGATCAACGTTACTGAACCACTGCCCTTATTCATCCAAACGACTGTGTTTTCTAACTCCATCTACCTCGACAATGACCTGACGCAGCTAGAACCAACTGTTTCTTACTCTCAGTCCCCCTGCTGCAATGGAACACAAGAGCCATATGAAATATGGAAAACAGCATTTAAAATGCATCATTAGGGTGCATGAAAAATCAATTGCCAAAAATAATGGATAAACTGTCGCAAGAGTCAGTTCTGGTGCTTACTGAGAAGAGCGTGGATAGGGGGAAAAAAATACATTTTAATTTGCTCAAACAAAGCCTCGCCAGCTGTGTTTCAAACACAAGTCTGGGCTTCCGGAGGTCAAGTCTTCCTACAGGGGGGCCTCAGGTACTCAAGCTGAAGGCCTTGTTGGTGAGAGAGCACAGTTAATGGATTTTCTTTCTTCTCCACACTGTTGTTGTATAAAACTATTATGGATTTGGAAAAATTCTTGCTGGGGCTCTTTTGTGCCATGGGTCTATGGGAAAAAGATAATACAACAGCAGTGGCGTCCCACCCCCCAACTCCCCCAGCTCTGGCCTTCAAGCAGAAATGCAATTTCACCAGCTCCTGCGCACAAGCGGCAGCCCATTTCCTGACCACAATGGCCCATTTTGCCACGCTTTCACCGCGACAGCCAGGAATAATGTCCAGGGAAGAATGGCGGCAGGTCATTTAACGAAGTGGAGGGGATGCAGGCTGGGGGTGGCAGGACAGTTTGGCACTATCTGGCTCAAACCTGGCCTGCTGCCCACCAGCGAGCTGCCTGCCAGACAGAGCATGGTCCTCACCACAAACACCATGTGGCTAAACAGAGTGTCCTCTCCCTTTTATTGTTTATTGGGATTCCTCATAAGTTACTGCAAAACACAAGCTCTTCCTTGATCTGCGATTATTCGTTCGGATTATTAATTCATCGACTTCCCAGAGAAATCGCACCGTTGCGGGATGTCTGCAAAGACCTAATGGACATTGTTCATCAGAAACTTACTGTACTATACCTTTAGAATTTCCTGATCTGGGTTTTTTGGCTGGGGAAAAAAGCAGGTTGGGGGGGTGGGGGGGGGGGGACTACACAGCGAAAGGAAGGTAGTGCATGTTCTACTTTCCTTTGAGACTGAGGAAAAGAAAGAGGCTCAGCAGGAGGACGGGCCTGGGGGTGGTAGGGGTGGAGCACAGAGGTGGAACCACACAGCTGCTGCCGTTCTGCAGGGAACCAGGAGAGGGGGAGAGGCTAGTTGGGTTGGTGGGTGGGCGGTTGGCTGCCTGTGAGCACGAGACCACAGCAACCATGGAGGAGAGACTGGCTAGGCTACACCAAACATCCCATTCCCATGGGCTTCCCATTATAACGAATGGATCAATTCAATAATTTTAAATATTCTAACTACAATTAATAAAATCCATTTTGTACACCATGAACTGGTACCACTGCTGCCACCACCCTCAGCAACCAATCGACACATTTTCATTTACCGCAGCAGAGTTGGGTGAGACACATACAAAGACATTTCAAAATATCAAAAAATAGCATGGATAAGGGACACGTCTTGCTGTTAGTTTTCAGTAAATGGCCTTGATAGTATATTATGAGAGCAAATGTGAACCAAGAGGAAAACAAGCAAAAATCTTCGCTTGTGCCGGTTTTAATGGGAGTCACAGAGCGCAGGAATGATGGAATACTCCTGTGTATAAACTTGTACTCTCAAAGCCTGAAATTATCTCTCACGTTCAGGGTCACCGGTGGGGTGGGAGGGTGAGTGGGGGTTGACTCCCACATCTGCCAATCCTGCATTTCTGTAGCATAAAAAGGGCTTTTAAGTCAAAGCCTAACCATGCAAAACTGGTGTTCTTTCATTGCATTTAATCAAAACATGAATAAAGGTAATTAAGCCAATTTTCTCACCATAACCGAAGCATCTCTCAGCAGAGCCAAGGCCCTGCCACCTCTGCTGGTTCAAAAACACTGAACCTCTGCAGGCATTTCATTACTGAGCTGCACTAGATCACCAGTGATTCATCAGAAACATGCCGAGTCTCTTGAAACGCCGTTGTCTGCATTATTCGGACTTATATATATTTGAAGTCAATTATGAACAACCTTGTCAAGAGTGGCAACATCTTCCAGATGTCCATGAGCTCACCATATCCTAACGTTTTATCATCCTTAAGTGTGGCATTCTGAGCATCCTCAAGTGCCTTAAGTGTAATGGTTTGCATTCATCTAAGTTCAACTAATTAAAAATGTGGCTCCAAATGTGCTTAAAGCAGTTATTTTACACAGGAAAGGTCTTTTCTCTGTGCGTCTTTAATCTATGTAAAATCATCTTTTTTTTAAAAAAGGGAATCATTCCTGACCTCAGATGTCTTATGATCCAGGGCCTGTTAGCAGCCTGTCTGAGGTCAAAGAGCCATCCCAACCAATCATATTACACTTGGTATCTATGGATTTTCTATTAAATGATTCTTTACATATAATACTAAATAGCTTTTAAATAAATGCGCTTTCCAATTACAGAATATATGTAAATCTCAGGTTTTCCTATTCTGTCACTACATACAGTGCTCCCTTGCAATTACTTCTATACTTACATGTTACAATGCATCAGTGCTGCTGCAGTGTGAAAACAATGGATATGTTTTTAACATGTACCTTATTTTTTAATAGAATTTTGCCTTATATTGTGTCAGAAAGAGCGACTTTTTGAGCATTGACCACCAGGGGGAGCCAGTGAACCACTGAAAAGCTCCCTGACGTTGAGAACTCGATGGAGGACTGTTAAGATAGTAAGATTGTACAACCGTGTCGATTAAGAGTGAACATGAATTACCTGAAGTTGACTTTGCGGAGTGCTTTTGCAAAAAGTCCAGAGTCTGAGCTAAAGCCTTTTTATTGCAGTGGGTAGAGAGTTCCTCATTACATTCAAAGCACCTAGAGAGAGAGAGAGAAAGAAAGGTAATGAGATGACAAATGGTCCACTATTTTCTTAATTTAGAACCAGAACAGAACCACTAAATGATAGCTCCTAGATAAAGCATTTGATGAACTGTCTAGTGCCTAGGTGAAGTATCCATATGCTTTGATTTTAACTCCCCAGTGACTATTCAAAACACCTTGTAGGTTCAGAGTCTATAGCCTATCTGTTGCTGAGCCTCTAATCCAGCCCCCTGTTGTGATGGCTGCCGTTGGCTGTATGCTTGTGAATGACAGACCATTTTGAACACAGCACCGACACTCTCGCGATATTCACCATCATGTTAATACTGTATCTATGATGTCCTGCCACTCCAGTAAGATTTGGTCAGGAGTGGTCCTGACCTGTGTTGAACTGGTGGTTAATAACTTGTATGGCAGCCAATGAGCTCGATCATGTAATAGTATACAGATAAAATACACTGATATGTATAATGTACTGAAATGTGAACAGCACTTCATCCAAGTCCTAAAACCAGGTTAAAAAAAAAAAAAAAACATTTTCTAGCGCAAAAACTATCTGAACAAAATGATCCAACATTAAATGCCTTTATCAGAAAATTCATGTGAACCGCTAAGAGTATCAAGTAATTTAACAGAGTTTTCAAAGTCAGTTGTTTCCACCAACAGGGTGTCAATCAAAGTTTAGCAGACCCCCATTCACAACATAAACCTGTATCTTCAGTCAGGTCTTCACCATGCAGGTTTATGGAAGCATGCCATGCCTCAATCAAAATAAATTCCTAAGGACTTCACAAAATAAGTTATTGATGCTCACCAGGCAGGACAGACAAGAAAACCATTTCTAAAATAGTTTGGGCTTCACCAATTCACAAATTTTAGGACTGAGAATAAGATGTAAATACAATTGAGGTCAAATGTATGCAGAAATGCAAAAAAAATAAAAATAAAAATAAAAAAATATATATTCTAACGCATTCAAACTTCATAGCAGTACTGTGTATATTAGGTATACTTAATCTAATAGCCTGCCCAATCAGTATATATATTTACTGTCATTCTAAAAATTACATTACAGATGTATATGTTTCAACAGCAATCAAAAGAATTTAACAGTGACACTTCTTTCTATGCTGATGTTGCATTTTCAATGGAATTTGCTAATAAAACATTTTCTTGCAAAGCACCATTTATTTTAAATGTTTTCAATCTGCCCACAAAGTTACAGCCAACTTGAAACTTCTCTGATATGGAAGTTATGCAAGATATAATAGGTCTATAATCTATAATAGATATATAATCTATAATAGATTATATTGTGTGAGGTATACCGTATCTCTTTTAGACAATATTCAGGTTGTAGGTGCATCAGACCTATATGAGGTGATACTGAGGTTGGGTGAAGTGTATCTGACCTCTCTGAGGTGTCTGAGGTTATACTGAGGTTGTGAGGTGTATGGGGTCTCACCAGGCCTTCCAGGTGCTAAGACTGATACTGATGCAGTGGGAGTCAGAGTGATGAGCTTGCTGATGTTTCACTGAATGCTGACTCTCTGACTGGCTGCAGCCCTACAGAGAAAACACAACACAAACCCCCTCCTCACGCTCAGACAACCTGCAGGCAAATATTTGACCAAAACCAGGACAACACTTCATCTCTGACCTTTGGCTTTTATTTACCAAGCTTACCACATTGATAGCCTGATGTATTATTATATAGTAAGTGTAATAAGGCAGAAGGACCACAGAACAAAACACACTTAGAAATAAGTCTACAGACAAGATAAACATAAAGAAAAACTCAGACAACCCACAGAACATCTATACATGCAAACATCCATACAAGGCTTGGAAAGCACACTATAGTCCATATAGGGAGATTGAAAGGTGTATTACCTGAAAGCCGCACTTGAGGCACACCAGAATGTCATGCGCATCCGTCTGCTCTGTGTCGATTATGTCCCTTTCCCTCATGCAGTCGGCACACACGGACCACAGGCTGCCGGTCACCGCCTTCTTCACCGAGCTCAGCTCCACAGCCTTGCTCACGTGCTGACATGTCAGGCCTGATGGGGGGAATGCATAGTTTAATCCCAGCCTTTACTGTTAATTTCATAGTCACATCCTTCTATAAACCCCCTGTTAGCTAAGATGAATGGTATGACTAACTTATCAGGAAAATAAACTGGTCTCGTCAGAGTTGATTAATTTTTGGTTTCTTATACTAAACACTAATAACATATACTTAGGTACCTATATAAGCATAGAGCACAACACTTCAGCACTTCTTTCATAATAAATAATGTTTTGCAACATCATGAGAGAGAAGAAATCATGAATGGAACCAAGGGGCTTCCTTCAAAATCTCCCAGGATGCATTTTCTTTTGGCTTCTCCCCACATTCTCCCCCTTTAGCTTTGCAATATTGGTTCTTAAGCACCAAAAAAGAATCTTTCCTTACCGCTAACCTCATCCGATGATTCCTCGTCGCGAGGCTTCTTCGGTTTGTTAGACCGCTTTGTCATATCGGCGGTTTTTAAAGAGAAGGGTTCTTTCAGCCGCATTTGGATCTGACAAGAGAAACATTCACTGAAGACAGCGTCTTTGAACTTGGTTCCTGAGTTCTAATTCTGGGATGCCTTTGTCCTGTAGGGAAGCCATGGTTTTCTACTCCGATTCAACTCCAAAACAACATATGTCGAAACTGCTGTGATTGGGAAGGGAAAAACATGAGACCGTGAAGGGCTCTTATTCCTTTTGAAGGTACATCAAGGTCACATATCAGTAAAACATCATTTCAAAAGAAGGTTTAAAGAAACAGGATTTAAGAAAAATAAAAATCCTTGTATGTTAGACAACATGTAATTACACATGAACAATGCCATAGACACTAAAAGTTTAAACTAAAACATGGATACAATCCCCCCCCCCCCCAAAAAAAAAAACACAAAAAAACAGATAATCAACAATAAAGCAAAATAAAGTACATCTGCTGTTACCATAGCTATTTAAGCAGGTTTTTTCTCTTCAAGTTACTGTTATATTAAAGTAAGAAATACACCTTCATATTTCTAAAGTATTTTCCATAATTCTTTCTGATAATTTTGCTAAGAAAAACAAGGAGATAAAACAAGCACCACATGCAATTAAAGATTTTACTTGACTTTTAAATGTAGTTTTTCTGAGTTCACATAAAAGTAAGCCTGCAATGGAATCTAAAGTATATATATTTTTTTAAATTTAGAAAGCACATTATTTCGTTCATTAACGTCAGACCTTTCTAATATTCACTTTTAACCATTTATTCAGTCGCACATTATCTTAAAACAAGCTTCGGAAAGAACAGGCTACAGTCAACCAAGGATCGATAACTATCTTAACTGCATAGCTAGCCAGCTACCTGATTTATTGAAAACCGAATTGATTTCTTGCAGCAGGTGCTGCTTGTATAACAAGTAGCCAAGATAATATCATGAACAGTTTAGTGCTATATAAATGATCTAAAAGAAGATCTATCTAAGCGCTTTTGACATTACATTCCCTCAGAAAACATTTTAAGCGTCACTTTCACTTTCATTTTGGTAAATTACCTATGCTATGCTTTGGTAAATTACTAGCTATGCTAGCTAGCTAGTTGGCTTCCTATATTTACATTGCTAGCGATAGTTTTTCGCGAAATTGTTGCTGGGATAAATACAGCTAGCTGTGTAAATAACTAGTTAGGTGATCTAGCTAACCAACAATTCGTACGTTGAGTGTAACTTTCAAAAGTTAGCTAGGTTAGCTAACTAACATTGGTTACTTCAAGTGTCCTCTTCAACCCCATTGCTCAGTCTGGTCGTGGTTAAATCCCGTCTCTAAGAGTACTGTTAGCTAGCCATGCTAGCAACAACGCGTAAATAAGCTTAACAAGGTTTACACTCTCTTAAAACACCAACGATAAGGACGCCCCGCATAATTCAAGGAAAGAAGAAAGCGTTACTCTGACCTCCACATGGTCTAAAAACGACAGTGACAAAATAACTCACCTTCTCTTCTGGCTTAGCAAGAAAGCTAACGCCAGTGATCAGGTGGCCAAGGATGAAACGTGGTGACTCGCTGTACCTGCCCAAGTATCCTGCTAAGGATAACAGTGGTTTTGTGTTATTTGATATCTATTCGTTTCTAGGTGTAATTATGGATCCACCAGCACTATTTTCTTCCTTCCATTATCGGAATTTGTGGCTAGCTAGTATGTCTACAGAACAGACAACACAAGTAGTCACATGGTTTAATAATTGTCATCATGACGAACACGGATAGTCGTGGTTGGAATTTGAACCACGACTAAAGTGAGTCAATACATATAAAATAATAAAAGTCACTCTACCAAAGTGTAATTACACAAGTACATACACTCGAAGTTGAGCAGAAACAAATGTCAGTAGCTCGGACCAAAGTTAAACTTTGTATGAGAAAACATTAAATGGCTGCACTTTGCTTTGACAGGACAACGAAGATAAAGTTTGCGAATTTGTTTATTTGTTATGTGATCTTTTGTAAATGTATCGCGTAATGCTTTAATAATTTTATGTGTGTCTTTTACACATTTTCAAGATCACGATATCTCAGTCTATCTTGTCTTTAGATAGGTAGATAAGACGTTTTCACAAAAGCGGGCCATTTTTACGTCAGTGGTTTGCAGGCGGTCCCGAGATGATGCGGCTGTTCGCTAAACCACATCCAGTGTGAAATTAGCTGGCTAGCAAGCAAACTAGTTAACTTGGCTAGCTAGATATTAACATACCATGGCGTTAAACGTCTGCTGTCGATTGACAAAATGTGTTCTGCATGTTTTAAAACACAAAACTGGCGTTTCATTCGCCTTCGCTACAAGAAGGCTTGTGTCGAACCCAACGGGGGCACATTTACGATGTTTACAATGTGAGTAAGTGGAATTTCCTCTTAGCCAAAGTGCTAACTAGCTAGCTAGCATATCTATCGAGCTAGCTAGCTAGTCTGGCATCTTACTTTTTACTAATACATTTTTTGCTGTTTTTAATCATTATACGAGGATAATACGTGAGTTTTGTAGGTGTGTGGAATAATATAAGGAATATAAATATCTAACAACACTTTTCCCCAGATGTATCGCTTATTTATAGTTTAGCGAGATAAAGTTACGACCTTGTTGTTTCAGCATAAGTTGGTCGTGAGATTCGGTATGAGTTCAGATAAGACAATCCTACACTCTCCATATTCGCATTCAGGCGAAATATACATTAAAGGTAGAAAAGAGGAATACTCATTAATGTGTAACGTGTTCTTTGATCACAGACACTCATATCAATCAAAGGACAGGAGCTTCAGTACGTAGCTTCTGTTCGGCCGGCCAGCCCGCAATAGCCGTCACTTACGAGGAGTTGAAGAAATTGCTGGTGGGTCGATCAGGTGTAGTTATAGACGTCCGAGAGCCGTGGGAGCTCCGAGAATACGGACATATTCCTGGGGCTATTAACGTTCCACGTAAGTGATTCACTTATTCTTGGACAGCTTTATTTTTAATTACGTTTACATGTTATTGCGACAGATCCAAGTCGAAACGTAGTAGTGTTGTGATTTCCTGTTTTTTTTTTGTTTTTGTTTTTATCATAACCAACATGTTACGTAATCTTTAGGCGTTTGATTTTTATTTTTCTTAAATCCTGTTTCTTTAAACGTGACATTTTATTGATTGCTTTTACTTGCAGTGGCCCAAGTAAATACTGCTCTCCAATTGAATCCAGAGGATTTTAAGGACAAGTACGGGGGAGACATGCCGTTAACCACTGAAAACGTTGTCTTCACTTGTCTAGCAGGATTAAGGAGTATTAAAGCATTGGAAGCTGCTGTGTCTTTAGGATACTCCAAGTGAGAAACAGTATTGACATATCACCTTAATAGTTATTATACATTAGAGCTATTAATGCTGAGAGACGTTTAAGGAGGGGGGGGGGTTCTCTGTTTTTATTTATTTTTATAACAGTTATTGAATATTTGTCAAAATTGCTGCATAGTACATGATATTACAAAAAGGGTGTAGTATAATGTATTCTATGTAGAAGCCTAATTGAGTGCATTAGTTGCAGTTTGGTCAGGCATAAATATATGGAAATATATTGTCTTATATAAACACGCATGTAAATGAAATTGATCTAGTATGACTTTTTTAAGAATTACAAATTGATCTGATCACGGGAGAATTATGTTTGGCTGCAGCATTTTACATAATTTTAGGCTCTGCTCACCAAAGTCTCATAAACGCGCTAAGAAGATTGTCTTACAGAAGATTGGTCTTTTTGGCTTTCCCTAGTTTACACTTTAGATTGTAACAGTTTGTTGATTTGAAGTGAGAGATTTGCGAGGTAGTTAATGATCCCTTTTGTTTCTTGCTTCTCCACGCAGTGCCCAGCACTACCCGGGAGGATGGCAAGACTGGGCAAAACATGAAATACTGCAGACCAAAGAATGGCCCACTCAGTGTAGCAAAAAATAACTGCCGGATTCTTTGGACATTGAGTTGGCGCTTCGCAGCAGTTTGCCAAGGAAAAGCTTGACAGGATTAAGGTGATCGCTCTGATACTATTGATTGGTATTTGCTGTTGCAAACTTGAATCAATTCTGCTATTGGTATTGTATTATTAATGTATCGTTTCTGGTCAAACACAGAAAGAATAATGGCCAAGCTGCAGACATGCTAAGGAACAAACAGTGCTTTAATTACCCGTAGTGTGGTATAAGGAGCCAGGACAAGCATGATTTGAACTGAGGTGTGAGAATTGGTCATCTAAGCACCTGAGCTTGTAGATTACAATTTGTCACCATGCACAGTCAGGATACGTTAAAGTTGCTCATCCATCATCTTGCATTGGCCTGGCTGTTCTCCAGTAGTGGAGAAAGTGATAACCAAGGCTGAAATGGATTTGCACGCTGCCATAGAGTTTTCAGGTTTACTACCCAATTTTTTTTTTGTCTAGCTGTAGAGTGTCGCTGAAAGAATAACACTCCTGTTTTTATTAGAATGAAAGTTGTAACTATCCTTTTATGAAGGTATAGGAAATATGGCTTTTCATCTGTGTTACAGCAGACTCGTTACGCTCAAATGGAAAAGGACAAAAAGTGTTGGACGTGTGTTACTCGTTCGTTTTGGTAACAGAAATGCTGTCTTGGTAGTGCTACATTCTTCCCAGACTTTTGCTTTGGAACGTATCCTAATGATTAATAATTTACACGGATTAATAAATTACACTGTTGTTAAATCCCAACTACCTTAGCTAGAAACTGAAAAAGAATCTGTCAAAAGGCTAAATTACTACACGTATCTAACATTATGAGACTGGAATTAATAAAGTTCTGTACTGGCTGTTGCTGCAAAACAATTGCTTGATATCACTGACTTTGAGAAGCTGGTATTACCACACTTCTGCTCAGTGGTAGACCTTTGAGAAGCTGGTATTGCCACACTACTGCTCAGTGGTAGACCTTTGAGAAGCTGGTATTGCCACACTACTGCTCAGTGGTAGACCTTTGAGAAGCTGGTATTGCCACACTTCTGCTCAGTGGTAGCCCTTTTGTTGAATTTGTTTAAAGCAATACTCCTGCTCTGATTTCGCATTTCTTATCAGATGTGTGATTTGATTCCACTGATGATTAAAAAAAAGTAAATTATGTGCTTGGGAGACTTGAAAATATAATATAAACTCATACAATTTCAAAGTATCATACATAATGCATATATTATCCAACATTGAGAAGTGTAATTTACATAAATGAAAATAAAATTTAAAAAAATGAATCAATGTGTATTTTTCTTGTATGAAATTGAATGGCCAGACATCTGACATATACATCAGTAGTAACAAAAAAAACATGGTAATTGTGTTTTAAAAGGCTCCTTAGCCTTATGGTGTATAATGTAAAATATAACAAAAATGGTGTTTAAACTACATTATACTGTAGATGTGCTACCTCATATACAGCTGCCTCTTGTAATGCCTTATGATATAAACCCACAAGAATCTCTTGTCTGCCCAGTTATCTGATTCATCACGTCAGTGACAGAAATATCTTAATGACCTAGGAATGATTCTAGTTCTGATCGTGCTATGAACATTCTTAAAAGGAAGAGAGTTCCACAGGAGCTTCAATGTCAAGTGAGAGCACGGGACAATAATCTGTGTTTTCTTCATTGAAATGTAATTTTCAAAGATGGAACTTGTGTCAGCGATGGAAGGGAGAGAGCAGTAGAGGCGTCAAAGGCAGCAGCTTGTTTTCGTGCGTGGTCTGAGTTCACTGCGATAACTCTGCAGGGATGATGAATAGTAGTGTGAGTTGGACGATAAAATGTGAGCAAAATGGCGCTTGAGGTTAATTAACCACCATTCGCATCGCAAAGCCAGGCAGACTCCACCTACCTCACACATACCAACCAGATATGTGATCACTGGAAACAATCTCACCCATGAAATCAGCATCAAGAATGGGAGGGCGAATGGCAAGCAAAAACCCTGCTGTGAACCTGCTGTTTGCACAACACTGACCTGTTTTCTGTGTACCTGCTCTTCGATGGTGGTACTTGTATGGGTAAAAAACACAAGTACCACAATAGCTGCTGGTGTGTAGTAGAATTGTGGGAGTTTTGGTGCTGTTGAAACAACAGAGATCTTCAGTGGGTCAAATTCAACAGTGATTTGCCTCAAATCAAAGGAGACCATTTGTCATGTCTGGTTTTATATATGAAACCCTCGAACCACTAAAATCCAATGGAGTACAAGAACAGAATGGTGAGGCCACTGGAAAAAAATCCTTAGCATAAATTCTGAATACGATAATCACACAGTCTTCACCGTTGTTGTTTGCATTAGTTTGGTTAGGCAGCTTTGGTTTGTATAAAATATGTAATCTGTATATAAAATAACCTATAAAAATGTATTTGGGTTCAGTAGTTCTGGGCTGTAGTGACAGTGCCTCATTATCTATATGTATATAGCTTTAAAAATTCAGATAATGGATAACTCAAATCCATGCCAACCCCTACCACTCTTCATTAATGACAAATTTGTTTTTGTTTATTTTGGTGGTGGTGTTTTTTTTACATTGTACTATCCTGGGGTTAAAGTTAGTCATTGTAGCTTTTAGCATTTGGACTGCATGTAAAGTAATGTGCATCAAACTATTGTTTTGGTACTAATCTATAGAAAGACTTCATTTGTACAGTTTTTATCAGACTGTTAATCTTATTCATGTTACTTGCCCTCTTCATGTTTGAATCCCCTGTAGGATGTTTAAAAGGTTTGGATTATCTTTTATAGTCCCCTTTTTTGATAATCCCTATTTCTTTGTAATACCTGTCTCTCTGTTAATCTGGGCAGATCGGTGACTATACCAGGCATATGAGTAAGTAGATCTTCTTCTGTGCTGTGGCACAAGTTAGTAAAACTCCTTCATAATCACAGTACATCACATAACTGCAGCACAGCCCAGCCTCTGCCAACCCCCAACCATCCCCCACCCCCTAGCACATCTCTGGCAGATGCCCGCGTGCCAGCCTCGGCTCTTTGTGGTACTGAAGCGCCACATTCCAGATCTGCTGACTCATCCTTGGAGCTTTGGTATATTAGAGCCGGGCACCCGGGGGCTTCGAGAGTGGATCCGTGAGCAGAGAGAAGCCTCGGGGGAGCCCAGCACCCAAGACACTTAAAGCCCAGCACTGTGCCACCATGAGCAGCAGCCCAGAGAGGATCTCGTCGTACCGCCGCCATTTCGAGGGCAGCACCTCCACGTCCTACCAGGTGAGGGTGAGCAGCCCCTCTCCTGTCCGGAGGGATGCTGGGAGGTGCCGTTCGGCCAGCTACTCGCGGGCCGAAGCAGGCAGAGGTGTGGCGGTGAGCCGCAGGACCATCTCCAGCACTCGCAGCAGGCCTCTTCTGACTGGGTGAGCAAAGCTTGATTCCCTTGAATTGCTAAACTAAGATTGATATATCCAAAATACAAAAAGAATTCATAAAAACAATTATGACTTAATAAATAGTCAAATTGATATAAGCATAATTAATTTCCATTCTGTATATTTCAGGGAAACTTTCTCATATTTATTTTATTATAATGCAGTATACCCAGAATGAGGGAAATAGTATTACATCATTATTCTTTCATTCATGATTTTACCTTCACTATAAGATTCTAAATTGTGCTGTTATATCCAGTTTTTGACAAAACCATTTAAAATATCAGAAGACCGAAGTGTCAGATCCTACGTTTGACAAGTGGTTGTTAGATAGGCTATTGTATGTTGCTAGAATTAGGCTTGGAAAGTAAACTAATAAAAACCTCCGTACATTCGGAAATCGCCACGACAGTAAAACAGCACTACTGCAATAAAACTACTAAAAAAGTAGTTAATGGAAAAGCTTTTACTTTGAAATCCAGTGACTAATTGAAATATCGCAATTACAGCATCGGAATGGGAACTATCTGTGTCAGCGGGGGTGGTCCAGCGGTTGATCTGGAAGCAGTTGCTGCGGAGAACCAGGAATTCCTCAGCATGCGGACCGGTGAGAAACAGGAGATGGTTATACTCAACGACCGACTGGCTGCATACATTGAGAAGGCAAGCGCTTCTCTCTCTCTCTCTCTCTCTCTCTCTCTCTCTCTCTCTCTCTCTCTCTCTCTCTCTCTCTCTCTCTCTCTCTCTGTCAATCAATCAATCTCAATCTCTCTCTCACATACATCAATTATATATAATTATATATATACAGAAGTCATTTTGTAAGTTCTTGAAATATTGTATTGTAATGTTTGTTTGGATTGGCCATGCTTGATTAGCCTGCTCAGGTAACCAGCTACACATTACCGTATTTTGTAGGTCCGATCTCTGGAGCAACAAAACAAGCTGCTGGAGTCCGAGATCGAAGGCTTTCAGAACCGTTTTTTGAAGCCAACTGGTCTGCGCATGCTGTATGAGGAGCAGCTGAAGGAGCTCCGGAGACTCGCGGATCAAATGAAAATTCAGCGGGTAAAAAAACTACACGGATTAGATTATAAAGTAACATATCCATCTAAAAGATAACATCGAACCATAGATAGCCTTTAAACTGAGTGCCTACACATTAGATCGGAAAAGTTTCATTATGAGCACATGGAAAGAAGCCATATCCATTTCCCATGCTAAGCAAGTCCATTTCATTCAACGTTGTCCTCTTTAAGGATTTGGCTATTGCAGCAAAAGACGCGATGGCGGCTCAGCTGGAGATGATAAAGGTCAAGTACGAAGAGGCCCTCGAGCTAAGAAAGAAGGCCGAGCTTGACATCGAGGCTTTCCGCCCAGTAAGACTTTGTCCACTTAGATTTATTTTGATATCTTAAATTCACCAAACGCCAACGGTTACTTGATGAAGCGTTTTATTGTCGGGGCTTTCTAGGATGTTGATGCTGCTACCTCCGCGCGCATTGCTCTGGAAAAACAACTCGAGAACTTGGAAGTGGAAATTGAATTCCTTCAGCGTGTTCACAAAGAGGTAAACAAACTAAATGCACTATTCGCTTATATTAGTTAAAGTAATAGTGTTAAACGTAATTAATAAACAAAACGACCCATTTCAGGAAATCGAAGAGCTTATGAAACAGATCTACGCTGCTCAACTCACAGTCTCGGACGCATACTCCCTCCCAGACCTCTCCGCCGCTATCAAACAAGTACAACTCCAGTACGACGACATAGCCGCAAAAAATTTACAGGTCCGCTAAAGCAGATTGAAACGCAAACCACTCACGACAATATAAACTATTATTCTGTAATAGTCAGTGTACTAAAATATGGGCCATTTGCTCTAGGAAATGGATTCCTGGTACAGATCAAAATTCGACGACCTTACCGATAAATCCACAAGACACGTCGACGCAGTTAGAAGCGTCAGAGAAGAAATCGCAAATTCAAAGAAAGATGTAAGTCAACTTATGTATGTTTGTTTATGCTATAATAAATGGTTTACCCTTTCTACAATTAAACGGTTATAAATAGCCTAACACTATACAGCTAGGGAATCAATATAATACTGCTAAAAGAATAACAATAACTGCAACAACAACAACAACAATAATAATAATAATAATTGTTGGTATGACCGATCTAATTAGTATTATGTGCTATTAGCATTTAGGTAGAGTGAAGTAATTCATTCAAACTAAAAACTACAAAGCAATTTGCTTTCATTAAAAATGTGTTTTCTTGGTGCTTTCAATGTTTGAAGATTCAAAGCAAGGAACGCGATTTGGAGTCACTGAAGATCAAGAACGAGGCTCTAGAGGCACAGATCCTTGAGACACAGGCGAAGCACAGGAAAGAGCTGGAGGACCTGCAGGTGAGACGTTCCGTTGTGCACATGATCAACCACACAAGCCACTAAAACTCTACAATTGGAAACTGTATAAAACAAACATTGCATAATTTTGTTTATTTATTTGTTTATTTAGGCCAGGATTGAAGCCCTGCAGCTTGAGCTCAAAGACACCAAACATAAGGCGGCTCTGCTCCTTCGGGAGTACCAAGACCTCCTCAATGTTAAGATGAGTCTAGAGATCGAAATTACCACTTACAGGTAATGCCACAGTGTGTGAGGGCTTAAGAATATGAGACAATAAAGTTCCATGATGAAAATAGGAATAAACAAACATCCTTCTTACACTCAAAGCCTTTGCTATTTTTCCGAAAACAATTTCAGATTCTTACTCAAGTTTTAACATGGATTTAATAGTTTTACTGGTGATTTTAGTAGGTAGAATTTATTTTTCTTTGTGTTCTCCCTAGGAAACTGATTGAGGGTGAGGACTGCCGATTGACCAGCATGGTGCATAGCTTGCAGACCATGTCTCTGATGAGTGCAGGCAGCCTGGGGGCTATGTGCACCGGCGCTGCTCTAGGCATGGGAGGTGGTACTGCAGGAGGTGTGCGAGCAGGATCTGGGGCTGCCGTGGGCTCACGTCTTGGTGCTGGCGAGGGCTCTACTGCTGAGTACAGGCAGGAGCAGGCCATGGAGTTGACTGAGAGGAAGACTGTGCTAATTAGGTAACTGTATCGAATTAAAATGAGAAAAGTTCACTTGGGATATAATACAGGTTACTGGGTGTTTGTCAGCATTTTGCAGATTCCAGATCTTAATCCTCTTGATTTAAGTCAAGAAACACTACAAAATAAGATCATTACTGAGTTGAGTCAGATGGGTAAGAGGAGAGAACACACTAATGTGTTTGATCACTAGTTCAGTACATCATTGCTCAGATCAGACATTTTTTTGCTTTTTTCTTAGAACAGTTAAAGCAGATGATGACACTTTGCAGAGAGACATGCAGGAGAGAACCTACTCCATCTCTGGAGCCGCACAGGAGGAGGAAGAGTAGCTGCTCTCCATTCATTCTGAAAGCCCTGCCGCCACAGTTTCACTGCATTGCCTAATGTCCCCACAAGCCTTTTGACCTGACCTGTGTGTCGCTGGATAATTTAGTACATCATTCTGTGCCTTAAAACTGCAAATAAAGCTAAGAGCATCACTGCTTTGTTCTGAGTCATTTTTTCATATTTATTCACCAGAACATGGCAAAATGGCAAACACAGCAACTTGTCAAAGGCACGATAGTGTATATATGTGTAAATATGTGTGGATTGGAGGATTGGAGGTGAAACTGTAGTAGCTTTGCACATCATTCCTGTATTCATGGATTATGGCATATGTGATTAATACTCCAAATGAAACAACTGCAGTAGATGTGATCAATGTCACACATTTTTTAATGAGATCGCACCCATTACACACGTGAGTTCTAAGGTCCAGACATTATTAAAATTATAAACACACTTTAATTTATATGCTTGAGTTAATCTAAATGATATTGATTTATTATTACTTGTTTATAATAAACATGTTTAATATTATTTAAATTTAATATAAATAAAATAGCATTTATAAAAATAAATAATATAAATATTCCACACAGAACACAAACAGCACAGCAGGTATTAAAGTAATAGTTTAATACCATAGTTTAAATACATGTTAAATGTAGGCAGATTAAGTTCTACTGAACACACACAGTAATAATGGACGAAACAAAATAGCCAGATGCCATTTATTAAATTCTTAATTTTACGTGGGTTATAAAATACTAGGTTGTGTTCACATGTTAACGTGAGAACAAAACATTTTTGACTGGAATCTTTGAAATACTCAATTTAAAAAATTGATTTTTTCAGTATTTCAACGATACATCAAATGGCCCAAAGTACATTAAATTGTCCCCTGTAGACCTAGATTAAAACGGTACATTATTAAACCACAAACCATTTGTTACAACAGATAATGTAAAACGTGTGCTTGGTATTTGCTTATCCTTCATGGAATCAGATTTATTAGGCGAACAATTTGGAAATGTTCTTTACTGATATACGGTTTACAGCGTCGAGTTCCCGGTCGCTGGATTAAGACCTCACCATATCCAGAATGAACAATCTAGAAAATGTTATCAGTTTGCATGCTGTAATACAGAAAATACTATTCCACACAATTTATTAGTGTTTTTATTTGTTTGACACGACCTGACAGTCAGTCAATTTTATAACATAACCTGCCACAATTACAATGTAAAAGCTAGTAGGCCAACTGTAAAAGGGCCTTAATCCGTGCACCCCACATCGTAACACCGTCGTTGATTTGAGGTAGGCTCTTTAGTAACCCAAGTGCAGTCATACTCGATACATTTTTTTCTCGTCATCGTTTCCACAAGCTCATTCCACTCGATACAGAGGCGCAATTAGCAGCCAGTGCTTGATTCGCATTATTTTCCACCCAGATATGCACCGGAGATTAAGAAAACCCAGAAATGTCAATCGCGAGCCCTAATGAGGAGGCCGCAGAACGTCCTCAGCAACTGATGACCGTGGCTTCATGTCATTAGCTTTGCTTTTGCCTGTCACATAATGCGCCTTTCGACTTTCATAACATTTGCATTGCCATCTAATAAAGACGAAAAACAATGCATCATGGGTATAATGAACTGGCATTTGAGTCAGCGAGCACGAGCACAAGAGTTTCGTCGGGGTGGGAGCTATCCAGGGTCCTGCACTACGGTCGCCTTTTTAAAGCGGTCTGGCGCTCCCTCATGGAATAGATTACAGAACCACCAGGTAAAGAGAATGCAGTTACTAACGTTAATGCAAACAAGAAAAGAAATAGGAAGGAAAAATAAATATAATTGCTTTTTTAATTTGTCCCTAATTTAATTAAACGTTCGTTAAGTTTGTTGCTAATTTAATTAAACTGAAAACCAGCAAAATAGGTTAATGTAGGTCTTATTTACACTATGAATAGATGTGAAAGGACAACGACGTTTGGGCTAAATTGGGATATATTTTTTCGCTGTCCAATAATTTTATATCTTATTGCGGTCCAACTGGCCTTTTATTTAATATTAGACTGCTTTATTTTCAACAGTGTTTAAAACGACACCTTATTTACACAGGATTGAACAGTATTGAAATATATAGTAGCCAAAGTAAGATATCAAACCTTTAAAAATATATGCTTTGGTGACAGTAGTCATGACAACTGCATTTATATTAGACGTTCCTTTATGAGGCGTTTGTAACAATAACAGGTACTTTTTTATGTAAAAAAGAAATGTTTAGAAAAGCATCCGAAATACATATCACGTGAAAAATATCGGTTAATGACAACAAACGTTCTTCTACACAACAACAACAACAACAACAACAACAACAATAATAATAATAAGCTTACTTAATAAACTTATTCACTAAATAAGCTTACTTAAAAAATAATAAAACGTTTGGCATAAGAATGCTTTATCTGTAAAAAAAATCATAGTAACCAGTTACTGTGGGATGATCGTTTTCTTTCATTAATTGTGTCCACATTTAGAAGGAAAAGGAGAAGGGGCGTGAGACAAACTATTTAAATGGGTTTTTGTTTGGTGTTTGCGTGCTACACCGTTTGATTTTAATAAGGTACTTTTTAAAAACCTGATAAAACGTCCTTATTCATTTGTTAATTATTTGTATATCCTGAAGAGTCGCTAACGTTCTCTCGCGCGCGCTCTCTCTCCTCTAAGATCTGAGCATTTGACCCATTTTACTTACGTTTTAAACATTAGGTTTAGTTGTTATGTTATTTAAAGCCGGGTAGAATTCTTTCACGACTAAATTAAAAGGGAAATTCTTTCAAAGGAATAACTAATGATGTGTCTTAACATGCACACACACAAAACACGGCTGGCCTTTTCCCACCACCCAGTAAATGATCTAAAGGCCAAACAGGGCAAAAGTTGGAGCTCTCTGAAACCTGAGAAATTCTGTCAGATTTTGCATATGGTTTACGTTCCTTAATTCCAATTAGGCCCGGCTGACACACAGCGCTATTCACAGCAAGCTTTTTTTGAATACATTTGCCTAGAAATGAACTTCGGTTTAAATGCACTGGACAGCAGAGAGAATCGGGCAGACTGAAGCTTCATTCTGGGGCGTTCGAGTGAGAAAAGGTATGAATTTATAAGGTACACCGAAACATTTCAATTCAGACAAGTTTACACCCTATTATGCGGGCCTTTTCAGGCGCGACAAGAGACTCAAAGTTAGGGAAATTCGGTTCAAAAGGCAAGGCTAACTGCTCGGGTTCTGAATACCGAAACGACGCTGCCCCCTTTCTTTTGAAAGCATTTAAAAATAAGAGCACGCACGAACGGCGATGAATCAGTTGCCTCCTATTTCGCCACTTTCTAATGCGATTTTGAATATTAGTCTGGGTTAAATCCCAATCAGGTCATCTGGTGGGACTCCCATACAAGCATAATCACTATTCAAACGCGCCAGTAATATCCCACCCGCATCCCCTCACAGCAAGGGAGCTGGTCCGTGCTCTAACGCAGCTTGCGGTTTCCCGGAGCATCACGAGGTTCACCATTTTTGCACAAGACACGTAGGAGTTATACCGCATAATAATATTCACCAAAGGTTTTGCCCTAAGCGAATTCGTTTTCGCATTGTTTATGTGTAAAAAGTTTTTGTTTATATTTGTTTTATTTCCTCGTCTCTGTCTCACTGCTTAGAACATTTGGCCACGAGGTATGCTTGTTAGGAAGGACAGCGCGAGGAAGTAAAAGTTTGTCTATTGAGAGACTTTGCATTGCAAAAGGTTATAGCTGGCGTAAAAAGGGCTACTCTTGGAAGGCCGGTGGGTCTTAAGAGGCATTGTGATCGCTGTAGATAGAGTAGTGAACCTTGGCACTCTGGAGCAGTTTGGACAGATGAATAGAGTTCCCTGGTGGGACATTGCCCCTCTAAACTGTAGCTCTTTACAGACTTGTTGTTCCTCTACATTCATGGTTCATTATTGTGCAACCTGTTAAATCAAAACCCGCATTAAGCTGGAATTGTAAAGCAGGACGCAGAGAAAGTGGAATCGCCTTTACCAAAAACCCTACCGAATCTCACAGGCTCAGTCTATTCTCCTGATGTGATGTGCAGTCCATTAAACGCCTTCTGGAATGCTTTGCCCAAGTCCACAATATTGTCCCGAAATAAAACTGCTACCATGTAATTAATGTGCTATATAAAAAGAACCGGACAAAGCTAACCGTTCAAGCTATTTGATTTCATTTAATTTTCCATCCCATTTGCTCCAAACACTGCTTTCACTTCCAACATCCAGCTTTTTGACCGCTCACCGTGCTCCAATGAACGCTTTGGGATGCGTTTCACCACTATTTCCCCCGGATTAAAAGGAAAGAAATTTCTCATCCCCCCTTTATGAACAGTATTTTAGCTGGGGAACTTCAACTCTCTGCCACAAGACAAGAATGAGAATCGCCCCGGCTGGTGCGGCCTCTATTGAGGCTTTACCCGCTATTGCCCAGCGGATGGGAACCAGTCACAAATGGCAACATTAATAAATAACCAACCGCACAGCCGGCCTTTGCATGCGCCTATTCAAAAATGGTTCGCGTGTCCTTCACGCTTTTTGACTCATTAAGGGGCCAAAAGAGTGGGCTTATAGAATGGAGCCGCGGGGTAGCTTTACCGCGAGAAAGAGATCCCACCTCTAGCACTTCAAATACAGCGGAGCGTCATCTCAGACTCGCCGGGCTATAGGGGTTAGCGAGACATGCTCACGGTTTGAATTTATCGCCCACAAATGCTTGTTTTTCTCCATTTCCCTCTTTTGAGCTGTCGAGGGCCTCGATCAGAGGGGTCAGATGAAGTTTTAACACCAGCGGTCACATTTACACTGCAGTTGGTCCAAAAAGAAATATACCGGGTGAAAACGCTGCGTTCTCTCGTTTTTTGAGTTTACACTTTGTTTATTTCAAATTTCCTTGAGTGATTCGATTATCTTTATTCAACGACCAAATCAATATGGCCTTCAGAAAATCAGAAATTGAGCATCTATAGTAATTCGTGATTTATAGGCTAATAAAGTTCGCATGTCTGAAAATGCCTAAAATAATAATTTCTTGTTTATTTTTCTAATATATTTTAATATATCTCTGCTTTTCAATAATATGATTAAAATGTAATATTTTAACTCAAAGGGCAATTTGTTGGAAAGAGGCTTAATAACACCAAACCATTTGGTGAGCACAGGGGCAAAAATATATATTTGGTATCTTCTACTTGCAACGCTTTTTAAGGTAATGCAGAAACAGTACTGAAAAATGAAGTAGTGACATGGAAAACCGAAGTGTGAAATTATAAAACCGGGTTGTTTTCAAAGCTGTTGTTATTTTTTCTTTGCTGACGGTTCTCCTGTTGAGTACCTGCCCGATCCCAGCTCGGCACACGCCGGGAGTCAATAGAAGTTAACAAGTCTTCCAAACATTCCAGTTCCTTTGTTGAAACGGAGACACACAATACTACCGGAGGACACAATAAAGAGCTTTGAAGTATATAAAACCTTAAAAGGATGAAGCCAAGTACATTTAAAGTAGTCACTGATTTCCAAAAAACAGGTTTGTATGGAAACAATGCAGGGGAAGAGAATTTATGGTGAAATTATACAGTGGATTTGTCACTTAAAATATCGGAACTGTCTGGAGGACAAAGCCACATGCTGAGGATTAATGGTTGCGCCAGACCTTTGATTCGTGGCTCTCTTTTCTTTGCCCTTGACAAATTGGATTTTGGGGACGGGAAGGTCGCTGGGCCTATTGTCTCCTGACCGTTTGGAGCAGTTCATTATGCACGAGGGAAAGTCTCCATGTGACCATCTCGGAGAGTTCTCCACAGCTGCTGAAAGAGCTCAACTCTCTCATCGTGCAGTGCTCGCTCTCGCGCATTAATGTGCCGAGGGGTACCTTGTGGCTCTATTAGAAAAGACGGAGAGCAAACACTACCGCGTCACTTCGCGGGCGGAGACTGGTCTGTCCTCATCCCCGACTCTCTACTCGTCCAAGTCAATCCCTGTTTGGGCTTCCTGGTTCTGATCTTACCTCACACAGAGCCGGACATGCAGGCGACCCGGACACCCACTATCAGCGTGTATGCAGACTGCAGCATCCCGGCCGGCTTGCGCATGGGTCCGTTCCCAGGCGTCTTTAAACTGGGAAAGTACGTTTCGGATCGCAAGGAAGTTGGAGTCAAGAAGAAGGTAAATTCGGCTCACTTTGTTAGACTACGTGGACGTTTTTTTTTAAACATAACAATTAGTCTAAACCACGTCACGTAGGCCTATGAACTTTCAACTCCTAAGTATTTTTGTAGCAATTAGGCAACAGGATATTTTTATAACCACAAAATGTAGGACAACGACGGAAACAGTTATAGCATTATAGCAACAACAACAACAACAATAATAATAATAACAAGAATAATTACAACCATAACAACAACACCAGCAGCAGCAACAACAGCAATAATTATAATAACAATAATAATAATGACATGGTGATGAAGACAATAGTGATGATTATGACTGTCAACAAACACAATGGTAAAAAACAATAAAGAAAATTACCTCGCAGTAATTGTCAAAACCTAGGCAACTGAAAATGCTGCTAAATATCACCCGCTCAGTACATTTTAAATGTTACAATATTTAAAGCATTTTTTCCCATATTAGATTGATAGGTTTCTCCTGTTTATTATTTTAAGGCATGCAATGAAGCTGTCACAATGAATCCAACATCTTCATATTAACTTGTTTACGCTGTCAGATTCGAAATAATTGAGCTATATTAGCGGGACAACTTGTCACTCCGTGCCTCTACTTAACCGCATTAATAGGGCGACCTGAGCCGCCCCGAAGGATTTCATGCCCTCGACTCTTTAAATTTCACAGGCTGGTAGGCTAGTTATCCCCATGTACCATTTAATTTCAACACCTCGCATCCAGTGGTACGACGATAAAGACCGCAAATTAGATTATCTGACCTCCAGTGGTGTAAAACCGAATGATTAACCCATAAAAATGAGAGAACTTAATAGATAAATAATAGAGATAAATAATTAATAGAGATAAATAATTCGGAATCACTTCCGGACCTCTCAGCAAGACCTAACGGAACATAGCTTATAGTGGAATAATACAAATATACAAATAATTATTGTCTTAATGTTGTTTTAATTTATTGTATGTCATACTGATACTTATTTGGGTCATTTTGTTTAATTACAACAAATTCCAAATGATCTTTTAATAAGTTGTACACATACAGACGCTTTTTATACTGTCTACACGCTTGATGATTGATGCGCGTGAATGCAACGCCTCGGGCCACGAGCGATCATCAGGTGCAATCTCTGTGTCAAATGTCACGCTTTAATCTTTAATTTGTTTGAACAGAATAGGGCCGCTTTGACACTCCTTAAATTCGTTTCTCATATCAATTCAATTATATGGCATTTTCCCCTAAAATGATCGCCACTGTCTAATAGACCAAGTAAAAGCACATTAAGACGCTTTTGTGTGCTGGATAATTACCCACAGGGAAAAGGACTGGATTAACGGCTATAATAACTAAATATCGTAAATACATTAAACGTAAACATTTACAAATAAACATAGACCTAAATATTGTTCTGGTGTTTCCGGAGAACACTTTGCTTAATTGATTCCAGCACAGTTGAATTAAAGTTACATTTGGTTACATAAAAGTACAAGACGTTTTCTTAATTTAATTTGTGTATTGTGTTTAGATTCGCCTCCAACGTGGGGAGTTCGTGGACGACTCCGGCAGTTCTGTTACGGACTGGATTGGGTTAATACGCGCAGCCAGAAACAGCCAAGAACAGAACTTAGAAGCTGTTTCGGATTTACCCGGTGGACAGGTGAGGTAATAGGTATGGTTACATTGGTGTTATATCGTTGAGAGTTTAAGTGATCCTTAAATATTTATCTTTCCCCAATTACCTTCAAAAGATATTTTATCGGGTTCTGAGGGACGTACAAGCCGGAGAGGAATTAAGTGTTTGGTATTCCAGCCCCCTGGCGCAGTGGTTTGACATTCCCACGACTGCCACTCCGACTCACGACGAGAAAGGTATGTAATTAAACGATGCTGTATCGCGACATCGATTTTTGTGTATTATAAATATGTATTAATTACAACATATCAAGGGAATAAAAATATCTCTGCTGCAAATTTTAACATTTCTTTTGATAGCCTGCTTTCAGTGGGGTTGTAACAGCAGGAGAAGGAGTGGGGCATCTATTAATTTAGGTATTTATCAATTTGGAGCTATGACGTTGTCATCTTTAAGGTAGGCCTAAAGAAAAAAAGATAAGAATAGATAGAATAAATATTTAAAAAATGTTTAACAACAATACTCTGACAGCCAAAAAAGAGATAAAAAAACACAACATTATCGTCCTCCTGCTTGTCATATTTCTCCTCTTCGTCATAATTAACAACAGTTCGATCATAATCACAATACATAATACAATGGTACGTTTTTAAAAAGAATCATATAAAATGAGTTATACTAATTGAATAAATCATATCAGTTGAATAAAGTTATGGACAAAAACTGTTTACAGAGAGAAGCGATGCAATTATGCGAATTTATTAAGCGCTGTTACAACGACAAAACAGTTGCAAATCCAGTTTAAAGGTGATTGGTATCCCAACTTCAGAGTGTTTGTAGATTGGATCTGACATCCCTCTTCTGTTACTGAATGGAAAGCACCTTCGATAAGTGCAATAACTGATAATTACTAAATACTGGTTTACTAATGTTAGAGTCAATATTGAGTAAAACAAGTACAACATGTAATAGAGTCATAGCGCTGCGCGTTGATGGCGTCACTGCTGTACGTTAAAAAAACGAAAACGTAATAATATTTGATGATTATCAAGACTGATAAACTATCGCTAGGACTGCAGTAAAGTGGGAGGGGCGAAAGGTTAACAAATGTCACACATCCATTAATATTCATGTGTTCAAAAGCAAATAAATTCTAAAAGGTGCTCTACGGTAAATTAGCTGAGCTACACATGCCATTGTTGGTCAGTGAATGCTAACTTTTATGTGGGATTATTATTGCCCTGATTTGCGACGCAGTACTGTGTGCCAGTACACCGCGCGCTCCTTGACATACGCTTCCTATTCTCAAGCGTCAACAGATGGGCCAGACTCATTGTTTTTCACGACTTGCGATTTCAAGCAACAGCTGCTGTCACTTCCACGGGAACGAGCAGAGAGAAAGTCCCTTTTCAGTGGGTTGCGTTGTAAGCGCCAGATTGGGTCGCCTCTTGCTCTTTTGATGGCGGTAATAAACAAAGTCCTATAAGGATTACAAAATCATTACATCTATATAATTGACCTCAGACTGCTCAACTGGTGTCATGCCAACGTGATGAAGAGTCTCGTGAAATATTGCCGCTGAAATAACCACATGAGCAGAAAAAATCTGTTAGCAACTAATGTATATACAATTATGATTGAATTCTCTCTCTTTTTGTAATTTAAGGTGAAGAGCGCTACATTTGCTGGTACTGCTGGAGGATATTCAAGTACCCAAACACCCTCAAAGCGCACGTTCACTTCCACTGCGCACTGAGCAATGCGCGAGGGTTTGTCAGTAACGAGCAAGCAAAAGCAACAGAAAACTTCAACAGGTCTCCTAAATCTGGAGACATACCGACCAATTCGACTTCGCCACGGAGCTGCTGTCACAATATCTCAGTCAAACGGCCACTGACCTCCTCACCTTTCCTCAGCAAAACAGGATTATCAAAGAAATCGGAGGAACAGGATCGGGCTCTGGATATGAGCGTTACCTCTTCCAGAAACCATGGGCATATCCTAGGCCTTGGCGGAACGTCCACAGTAATGAACAACATGGGCTTTCAACCAGGAGTGCGCTCAGCTTTTAAACCAATGGGACTTTCAAAAATGTTTCCCGGCGACGCCGCCAGAGAAGAGGTCAACGGGAAATCTAACGGACTCGGTTTCAGCAAACTGCTGGGGAACGCGAAGTCCGTGCGCCCATTGAACGAGCCCTTGCTTAACGGTCATTCTTCAAAGGGCGCACATAGCATGGATTCCACACTTCCAGTGGGACCATGCGCAAACACCATCCGAAGTTTTCCCTTACTATCGCCTTTCGAGGAAAATTCTGCTTTTAAACACGTCGATAGTCGCATGCACTCTTCATTGTCCCCCTCGCGCTACTCTCACATGTCCCCTGGGTTCCATTTTGAACGGTTTTCCTTGCCACAGTTCGATGGGGTGAAAGCCTATAATGGGGACTGCAATATCCCTTTTATGCCGTTCACCGTTTACAATGGAGAGCTACTTTATAGCTCGCCATATTACCCCCTCAAATTTCACTTCGGCAATCTCCTCAAATACCCAGAGTCCGTCTCGTACTTTGGCGCTCCGACTCTCAATCAAGACGTGAACGCACTTACCAACATTGACAGGGAAATAGCTATGCACACTCAGCAGCTGTCAGAGATTGCCGTAGAGAAAAACCGGGCAAGGATTGAATCGATGCCCACAACGAATCCCGTTTCTGGCAAGCCCAAAAAAGGTCACCTGTGTCTTTACTGTGGAAAACTGTACTCTCGCAAATACGGACTGAAGATTCATATGAGGACTCACACAGGCTACAAGCCACTTAAATGTAAAGTCTGCTTCCGCCCGTTTGGTGACCCGAGTAATCTGAATAAACACATTCGCCTACATGCCGAGGGAAACACTCCATACAGGTGTGACTTCTGTGGGAAAGTATTGGTGCGCAGGCGGGATTTGGAGAGGCACGTCAAATCACGGCACCCGGGTCAATCTATCAAAAAATCTGAGGACAAAACTGAGGGCATATTCATGGACAGTGAGCAGAAAAGTGACAGTGACGTTGATGTGTGTTTCACAGACGACCAGAGTGACCAGGAATCAACTACAAAGAATGATTAATGGACTTTTATTGGACACTTTGACGCAGCCTTTGTGATTAAAATGACTAAATTATAAATGTACGTATTGCTTTCTGTATTAGCTATGAATTATTTCTCCAATAACCCCAAAGACACCACTTACATGCAGTGAGAAAATAGCAAATAACAAATGTTTCCCGTATATATCCATCAATCTGAATTAGAATGAAGATCGCTCAGTTTTAGAATTTATCGCCAACGTTTCCATCCATTTAGTCCAACATCAATCGCGACTTGGAGCACTTTATAGACTGAATAGTGTATGCAGTAATAGCGAATATAAACATATAAACGACAACATGTGAACGCGATGTTTTTCCACAACTGTTTCTTTCTTCTCGGAGAAGTTTCAAATCTTTCATGTCTTTTAGCTACTCTAACTGTCATCAAACCTGTCTCGTGTCTTCTAAAACTCGACTGACATTATCTAGCAAATTCGCACTTCTCCCATTTAAAGATAATTTGCAAAATAATGATCTTCGGGTACCATAAAGAAATCCTGTTATGTTCGGTTATTTTTTAAGGAAGTATTGGTGTACTTATTTCCCCCCGAATTTTTATGTAAAATGTAATTATGATATAATTAACTGTTGAGTGAGTTGTATTGGTTAATAATAATTGATACTGTAAAAAGACATATTTTCCTCAAGCAGATTTCTTTCATTGTTCGTTTTTAAATAAACTACGAAAAGAAAAAAAACGTTGATAATTATAATTTACTCAAACGTAAAAATGACCTAGCAACGGATTGGCTATGCACTCACAAGGTGTAGGCCTAAAGAACATACATATTAACCACATTGGTGAAATTTAAAATTTAAGGTGTGGTATGTGGTACATAAAACCAGTAGCCTAATTAGCCTGTACACCTTAACAAACCTTTGTTAAAAAAGTGAATAATGTTAAAACGCTGCTTGTGTATTTTTAAGCGTGGCAATTGCTTTTGAAAATGGCGATCTCATCTTAACAATTTAAATGCTTGGCTTGCTGCTGTGAAGTGCTGTCTGACACTCCTCAAGTGCTGGCGACAGAGCAGAGGCGAGGAACGGTGTGGTAAAGACTGAAGCAGCGTTTGTGTAACCAAAATGAAAACGACACTAGCTTATGCGTTTTCGTCTTTGTAAATAAAAGAGTTGCCTAAGATTAGGGAAGCAGCAGATCCATAGAACAATCAAAGATATGAAACGGAAAGACCAAAAATCAATACATTCTAAAAGCCAAAAAGAGATTAAACAGTTAAACAGATATTCAGCGCAAACGTTCCTAAAAGATTCAAAGTTACAGCCATTTTTACTGACAATTGGGGTGTGTGCGTCATGGAATGGTTTATACGGCAATACACGGCTTTCTGAAAAAGGGTTAGGGTTATATGTTTTATTATAGGTCATCAAACTACACTAATCTTAGCTCAACACCCAAGTCAATGTTAAACATAAATATATTAAAATAAATTTTCTGTTAGAAGCAGAGACTGAAGAACAAAATGGTCAGAGAGTTTAGTAATATACAGCACCTACTCTTAATGCCACTGTATTCTTTATTGTTTCTTTCTTTGTTTATTTGACAGGGACAAATACAGATAAACAGTGTTATATTAAACACAGCACATGGAATAGGGCTTATATCTTAAGCTAATTTGCAGCCCTAAATTCCAATCAAATCAAACCACACAGAATGATTTGAGGTTTGTTATGCAGCACTTGGGCCCCTGTGGGTAAACTGTGCTTCTCCCAAACGGCCCTGAACGTCTCTGACATTTCTACACTGGGATAGAGTTAAAGTGTAAAGTTAGAGTTAAAGTGTGCAACATTTCACAGGGAAGGCATTTTGTTCCTGTATATTGTTAGTTTATTCAGACATGTTCGAAGCTTGAAAGAACGAGAAGAAGTAAGAAAAAGAGAAAGAGAATGAGAACATGACCTTACTGAGTCCGTTTGTAAAATCAACTGCATATCTGAGCACAAGCCACCAGACACACTGACTGCCACACTGGCCATAGTGAAGAATAAACCCTGATGTGTCTTCTGATTTCCAACTCCTCTCCTCCCCTCTCCTCTCCTCTCCTCTCCATGAAACACAGAAACTAAAAAATAAGACAATGCATGAATAAGACAAACTTGAATAAAAAATATATTACATTCATTATATCAAAAATCTCCAAAATAAAGAGAAAAAGTCAGTAAAATTATAATGACTTAACAAAATTCAGCATATATATTTGCAGGTAGTTCAAGAAATATAAGAATGTATAAAACCTTGTATTACGTGTAAACAATTGAAGTGTTTTCAAAGGCGTATAAAGATACTGTATGAAACGCTATATCCATAGATAGAAATGATCCATATTCAGACACAGTTGTTAATTATAAATAGCGTAACTATCACAGTCAAGATAAATAAAAGTCTAATTTGCTTCACCCATTAACTAAATGTTTTAGGCACAATTAACAGGAGTAGCCTGAGTTAATAAGTATATAAGTATAAAAAAGAAATAAAATACAATAAATAAATAAATAAAGCATTATGTTTCTGAATTATTTAGCAAGAATGAAATACAGAAAATAAACTTCACTATTTAAGTTTTTGTCCTTATGACAGATAAGTTTTCATTCTAGTGATGCCACAGCCTACCTTGGCCTTATCAAAATTCTCAAGTTTGAAATTGGTGCATGCATGTTTGGTTCACGCATGTTCATCTTTTCAGAAGCTGCTGTTTATAAACACCCTTTTTGCTTCGTTTATCAAATGTAACAAATGGTATTTAATTCTCACTTTGGTCAAACCCAAAGCTACAGAGAACACCCCTCACAGAACACAGCCACAGAACACAGCCAGAGAACACAGAAAAAAGCCACAGAACAAAGCCACAGAACACAGCCACAGAACACAGAACAAAGCCACAGAACACATAACACAGAACAAAGCCACAGAACACAGAACACAGCCCTGGAAGGAGCAGGCAAGCAAGCAGTAATTCAGTAAGAATGAAGTCTGACTAAATGATGAGCAGAAAAGCAATTAAAAGCACTACCAGTAACACAACTCAATTTTAAGCTGTTTGATCAACAATAGCCAATATTTAATAAAAAAAACAACAGTGATTGGTTGGTAGGTGACACCATAGATCTAAGCAGCCTGTACTTAATGGTGTCAGCCACTGACTGATACTGTTTTTTATAAATATCAGTTATTGTTCACCAAATGAGGGTGTGCACACTCATCTGTAATTAGTGATTCTGTGTGAACAAATGAACCTCCTTTTGTATGCAAGTGGGCCTGTAGAGGGTACGTATGGGTGAATAAACTGTGTGTGTGTGTTTGTGCACACAATATCTTTCCCTGCTGAGTATGTTTGGTTTTGTGTGTTGTTTCTCTAGTCTCTGCTCTGGCCCCCATCAGCCTAGATTTGTCCCCCTCCCCCACACTTCTCCACCCACTAACCCCAACACATCATTGCCACCATGCCCACTCTGCCAGTGGCACAGACTGAGAGATGTTTCACACCGTTTCAGATTTAGTCAAAACTCCAGTAGCACTGCATCAAAAGACTGATAGGAGTTGGACTTTTGTTTAAAGCTTGAAACAGATCTACTTATGAGGGAGAACCGGAGAAGTACCTACAGTGTGAAAAGAAGGACATATAGAGTATCTCTCTAGTACACCCCTCACATTTTTGTAAATATTTTATTATATCTTTTCATGTTATATCTTTTATTATATCTTTCAACAACACTGAAGATGTGACACTTTGATACAATGTAGTCAGTGTACAGCTTGTATAACAGTGTAAATTTGTGCCAAAATCACTTAACACACACACACACACACAAACACACACACACACACACACAAATATATATATATAGAGAGAGATAGATAAAGAAAGAGATTGAACATGGTGATGGAAACATTCCTCAGAGATTTTGGTCCTTATTGATATAGCAGTATAATGCAATTGATGTCATCTTGATGCGAGTCGTCTTTTTCCTCCTCGAATTCATCCTCTTTCCAGTTTATTTTTTCTTATATGTCCGTGAGTTTTCTATAATCCCTTTCTGTTTTTGAGGTTTGTGCATCTCGAAGCTTCCTCCAGCATTAAACCATCTGTGGTAATGTATTGTTTTCTTCTTAGTAGACCATAGCATATCTGTATGCTTTATATTGCTCTTGAAAAATACAAAAATAATAATAATCAAACTCCATACTGAGCTTGTCTGTGCTCTTGTCTCTCAAACAAATTCAGGACGACTACTGGTCTCATAATTTTAACCTCATATTATAGCATTCAAAAGCAGAGAAAAAATGTCAAATAATGTATAAGGGATGTGAACACAAGTATCAGGAGAAGAATACAGTGGCTACACTACAGGGGTCGCAAGGTCAAGATGGCAGGTAAAGTTGAAGGAGATGGAAGCTCGGTGAAGATGCACCAGTGGAGATAAAGAAGTGACCTCTATTTTTACATCTCTTTACCCCAGAGGCCTTCTGGAAACATAAAGGTTGGTAGGCAGTTTGTAACAGAGGGATAAATCGAACAATAATAAAATAACACAATCTGAGCTCGATGTCCTCAAGAAATGCTTCTCCTGAGAGAAGTCGTAGAGATACGGTGATCAGAGCTGCTTCAGGAAAGGCACACCCTTGATTTTCATTGACCCAGTACCTTAATAAGTAGAGAGATGTAACACACACACACACACACAAGTCAGGAGGGTTACTTTTCCTGAAGCTTGAAAACACTACTGATGTTTTTGAGAAATAAGGTGAAGGAGGTGGAGTCACGTATAAGTCAGTGAGACAGTGAAAACATGTTCTCTCCAAGCATAGCTCCTAGCAGCTTACGGTTAAAGATTTTCTTAAAGGTCATAGCAGCACTAATCCAATGAAAGTCACGTGAACCTAGATCCTCCTAGTAACAGATCTCTGATTCCCACCAGAGGGCAAGAGAGTTTTCCATTTAATAAACAAAGAAGCATCATCACATTGGCAGAGCCCTAATATCACTCAATATGCTCTCTACACACAGGGGAGATCCAGTGAGTGAATATAATTGAAAAAAAAAAGTCAGATAACCTTGAAGAACCACCTAGACCTTTTTTCTCAACTTCTCGGAGGCCTTACATTTACATTTACATTTATGGCATTTGGCAGACGCTCTTATCCAGAGGGACTCACAAAAGTGCTTTCACCTCATTAGTGGAAAAATTCACTTGAATAAAGGGGAAAGTAGGTCATTCAGCTATATATACAAGTATGTTACATTTTGACACTAGCACTGGCTGTTACATAACAGCACCATGAGCCGAATGATGTCACGGCACCCAAAGGAGGGACCCCACCCACCAAGACATACACACCCACAAATCACCTTTCCTGTTCTGAATCATAAGATTATTAATCCATCTCTACTGGTCCCTAGTTTGTTTTTTTCCCTTTATAATATCCTCTGCTGACAAGAGCCCTTGCTATTTACTGCCTAACCAAAGGCTGTTACTTTTGAGATCGAAGTAATGCTCGAAGCTGCATTCACCTTAATTATGGAGAATAAACATTCTCCTAAACAGCACTCACTTTTCCGTCCATCCTCCCTGCGGTCACAAATGACTTTCACTCCTCATGTAACAACATCTAATAGAATTCAAGCATTAAGTAACAAATCCTTTAGAGAACAGACTCCCAGACTGCAATCTGAAGTGTTCAGAAATCATTCAAATATTTCGCATATCAGAGTGCACTATACCTGTAAGGACTTGCAGTTTCTTAACTTTCAACCTGTCTAAGGCTTCCTCACTATTATGTAACGTACATCTCTGCCTTTCTTCTGGTTCTTTATTCATGCCATATTCACTCAGTATCACTCAGAGATATGACTCATGTCATCTTAGATTTCAAAAGCAAGAAAATGTTACAGATGGCACACACAATAAGTTTTTTCTTTTTTTACTTGGCAAAAAATTGCAGTAATCATAGGGAAGGCAGTTCCCAGCTTGAAACTGAAAACTACCTTGATCTTTACGAAGCAACCTTGATGAAGAACAAAAGTGTAGAGAAAAACAAAATTGAACAGTGCAGAAACATTTGTTTCTGTGACACGTTTTTCTTGTTTGCGCTGCGAAGGTTTTTTACGATTCCAGTTCTTTTGAAACCGAAAGATGACGGAGCCCACTTTACCACCACCCATACTCCTGTTTCAAAGCCAACCTCAGCGAATATTAACGGACAAACACAACTGTCTGAGAAATGGAGAGTGGTAAGACATTCTGATGTAACGTTTGGGCGACTTGGGCAGGACGCAGTGAACCATTGGGAACCACAGGCAGGGATGAAAACCAAAAGGGTTTAATGGACACAAACACAACAGAAAGACAACACCAAATATAAGACAAAAGGATGCGAACACATAGGACAACACACTAGACAACCACACGGGCAAACAACGTCCACTAAAGTATGATTACTAGGAACACTAAGAAAGCAAGAAAGGAACATGGAGAGGAGGGGCCTAATCAAACGCGGGCTAATAGATATTCTAACATAACTGCACAACTAGAGTAATGGCTAAGACAATATAACAGTAAAAAAACAACAATAAACAAGACAAACACCACAACAAAACGTAATATTAAAGCTTTAGGGAACATTTTAGGGCACTAGAAGTCTCCCGCACTACATAAACTCTTCATGACAATGGTTAAAACAAAGACAAACATTTATAAATGCTTATTCCTGTCATGGTGCGCTGGCCACCTGTCTACTCCAGGCAATCAAACACGCCCCTACCTATCACGTTCCCCTGAGTATTAACCTCAGGTGTTTTGTGTTTCGTTAATCACCTTCCTGCACCTTTATAAGCCCACAGGTCCTGCTAGTTCCTGCTACACATTTGCCCTGCAAGGGACTCTGAAGCCTTCTGCATGTGCTACTGTGTTTAACGTGCATCGAGTGGTACTGATTGGTTCAGCGGTTGGGTATCGCTACGTTCTGTCTCTATGGTGAATAGAATCCAGCCACGCCTTCTCTGCCGTTGTCACAATTCCATTATGCTTCTGTGTGGAAAATCTGCAAATGAGAAACTTTAGAATAAAGTAATTATTAGCTTCTTCTGAGACATGAATTTACATTTCCTAGCTACCTAACAAGATCAGAACTGGATAAAGGTAGAACAAAGGACAAATCTTGAGTATTTACAGATACACTATATTGCCAAAAGTATTCGCTTACCCATCCAAATGACTGTGCACCAGTGCACAAAGCAAAGTCCATAAAGACATGGATGGCAGAGTCTGGTGTGGATGA
>JAOYMR010000003.1:18944795-18955081 GCA_025802075.1 Tenebrosternarchus preto | reverse complement strand
CGCCGAGTCTCACCCCCGGCACTGACCGGCACACAGTCCACCACGACGGCCTCGTTCACTTCCACGACGCCAGACAGCTCCAGGAGCCCACACCGACCCCACTCCCTCTGCTGTACTCTCTACCCAGCACCTACCCCTCCCACCCCATCCTGTTTGATATAGAGAAAAATGCAAGGGGCTTGTCTAATCATCCCGGCCTAATTACAAAACACTCACATGCAATGTGCTGTTGCCGAAAGTGAACTGATGCGGTTGGTGGATCATGCAGATCTGTGTGTGTGTGCGCATGTGTGCATGCCTGCATGCGCGCGTGTGTGTGTGTGTCTGACAGAACGCATGCAGGCACACACACACACACTCACAGTGAATAATACAATCAACTACAAACAATGACCCAAGGCAAATACAGCCAATCAAATCCTGAAAGATCAAAATCATTATATCACCAAAACTATTCCAATTACAAGCTATACTAAATAAATCTGAACAACAACCAGCAATGAAAACTAGAAGGTAAACTACAAAACACTCCAGAAGGTTTAATTTAATTGACTGGTTGGTGGCTCAGAGGTCACATTGAATTTATGTTGTGCCAGTAGTTTACATTGGCATTAAACACACACACACACACACACACACACACACACACACACACACACACACACACAGAGAGAGCTAAAAACTTGGCCAGGTTGATCCACCAAACCAGGAAATGCTTTTCAGGTGATCGGTGCCAAAGATAAGCACTTTAACCTCAAGTTCAACCCACCAACCCGTTCTAAACCACAATCCTGTTCTTCAGCAAACTGAACCAAAGTATGAACTGAACCAGAGTATGAATGAGAAAGATTTATCTGAAATATTTATCTGAAAAGTCCAGACAGACCCTGGTTCCTCTGAAAGAGTGATTTTTTAACTTTTCAAATGTTGGCCTAAATACGTGCTATTGACTCTCTCATTAGCCCTAGCCCACTGAGCAGAGCAGCAGGCTAATGCGTCTGTAATTAATTCATCCATGCAGCATTTAGCACTATAATTAACCCAGCATGGTAACTGACAGTGTTCACTCAACAGGGTGTGAGCTCACAGTGTGCATATCGTCCAGAGCGACCTCTGCACGGGAACATAGAGGATTTTCCAACAATGGCCAAAACTCCTGTACAAAATCCAGACTCTACAGGCTGTGTGTGACCCAAATGTTAAAAGCATGTAATGGGTTAGAGGTGGAAGATAAACACCTTTTGTGTGCAGCACATGTAAAGTGCACAAATTATAGTGACTCAAGCCTACAAATGCATAAGTGTATATATATGTTTGCTTCGCCTGTTTTACATGTCAGATAGCAGTCTTACAATGTTGTACATTTAAATAGTAGCTCTTTGTGTAAATAAATGCCTACATCTGCCAGGTCTGACTCAATTTTGTGTGATTTCAAAAAGTCTGAATGTTTTATTCTTGTTCTTTTTAAATTATCTGTGTAATTTATTTGGGAAGGTCGTGATGGAGTCCCAAATGTAACCAATGTGGAGTGCAACTAATATCTTTCTGATAATGAAAAAACAAAGGCACTGGAAAAAAAAGAGAGAAAGACTGAAGTGCTAACGACAGATAGGAGAGAGAGAGAGAGGGGGGGGGGGGCACCAGTAAGCTCCATTGGAGTGTAATGGACTGTGAGAGAGTCTCATTCACATCATTTTGTATTGAGTGTCAGACTGTGCATGAACGGTCTCACCCAGGCAGCAACACACTGTCCACAAACACAACGTTAACCAGTCAGTGGTGTTACTGGGGTGGAGGGGTGGAGGAGGAGGGCTTGGGGGTGTGACTCGGGGGCGGGTCTGGACCTGTCACTCCAAAGAAACCAGGCAGGCCAGCCGAGAATATTAATAGCCTTTAAATGGAGTGGAAGTCTCTTTATTGGCCGTCTGGTGTTGGGCTTGTTATTGCTGATCTGAAAAGGCCAATAATCCCTTTGGTCTCACCGCCTTTCAAAGATCTACTGACTTCAGATCAGGAGGGGTCACACCTCAGGAGGCCTTGGGTTTGCCAATGGCTTCAGCAAAACATTTTTCAGCTACTTCAAAATCCTACAGTTTCAAAAATGTAGAGCTGATAATCTTCCTAGGCACTTTGATTTACATACAGATAATAAGTGTATTTTCAGCAATTAATGTGTCTATTTACAAAAAATGGTGAAACAAAATGAAGTAATTGATAGTAATGTTAAAGAATAACATATGGCTTCAACTGGGTTATGATAGTAGAAAACTAACTGTATTAAAAACAAATATTAAACAACTGTTTTACAATAAACACACGATTTTAGAAGAAGGTATGTGCAGGTATGAACAGCCAGTTTAAGAAATGAACAGACCTCCAATCATTTAAAGTAGTAAAGTTCTCTGTCATTTGGTCTATGGGCATTTTGGTCAATGATCCCTAAATATGTTAAAATTATGTACATGTTTAAGTACATACATCTTCTCTATCTCCCATTTGACTAAAACATTTTATTGAATGGTTAAGAAATTAATGCTGTTGTGGAGGAGCAGCCCCCCCACACACACCCTGACCCCCCACTGCCCTGACACACACACACACACCCTGACCCCCACACTCTCACCTCCTTTCCCCCACACCTTCACTGCCCCGACACACACACACACACGCGCGCACACACACACACACACACACACACACACACACACACACACACACTTCTTCATCATGTTACACTTTGCCATAGTCAATCTTAGCTGGAGGTAGACTAATCTACATTAAAAATGTATCTTTTACTAAGAGCTACAGTTATTACTATTCTATTTCTCCTCTCTTTCCCACACACATATATTCAGCCAGTATCCTTTCTATAAGACAAACACAGAAGAAACTATGACCTTCAATTTCCTAAATACTAAGACTCTTCTAAATACTAAATACAAACATTCTTGTAAATACTAAATACTAAGACAATTATGTTGTCTACTCCTTGTTCTAAGCAACGCAAAAAACTCCAGAATTCACGCAAAGAACAGCAGAGCACCTAGCAGGCTGTGTTGGCCACCTGACGGCCAGGCCTCTCCCTTGCTGTGTGTGTGTGGGGGGGGGGGGTGGAGTTCTGGCCATGGTTGTCCACGCTTAATGGGAGTATTGTGGAAGAGTGACATGGGTGACCTGCAAGAACATATTCCCATGCCTGTGAACTCAACAGGCCGGTCATTCGCTCCTCCTCAACACACGCACGCACACACGCACGCACGCATACACACAGAGCGGGTCCTGTGAGCTGGTGCTAGGTGTCTCACTTCTATGGCCTGCCTGGCACATAATAGATCCTATTACAGACCCACACGCTTAATTCCCCAATGCCTGCCTCAAGTGGAGAGAGCAAACAAAGAAGGCAGAAGCCTGGGTTTCAGTGTCCATGAATGAGGTTATATATTAATCTTGCAAAGGGAAAAAAACATTCTACAGGTTGCCTTTTAAGCTTCTTTTGTGTATGGGCCTATTTTCCTGCTTTATGGCTGATGAAAAGAACTCTTTCTCTCTCTCTATCTCTCTCTCTTTCTCTCTCTCTCCCTGACTCTGTCTCTCTCTTTCTCCCTCTCCCCCTCTGTCATCCTATTGAAGAAATTGTCTCCTAAATACATGCTATTAGAATATGTGTATAGGTGGGTAATAAGTTATTAGTTGCAATTACTGGTCATCTATTAGTGGAGAATAATAGGTTAATTAGCCCCAAACCTTTTTAACTCACAGGAAGTAATTTGGACAGTCTACCTTTCACAAAAAGAAGAAAAGACTTCCTTTATAAATGATGCACCACCTACTACAGTCAAAAAATAACACATTACAAAGGCATAACCAGAAAACCATAGAAAACCAATACAGTCCAAGGATCAGAAGAAGGTATATTGTAGTGGGTGGTTCAGTTAGGCTACAGAGCTGAACCTTGAAAGGGAATATGTGTCCCATGAAACCCAATTCTTTACAAAAGACGGCCAGAAAAGTAAATATGCAATGTGAAAAACACCATCTCCACTGTAACATGCATCCATACATTCATCTGGGCTGATCAGAAGGTTGTTGATATGTAACATACAGTAAATGGTCTAAGACAGTCACAGTGTATGTGGTGGCAGTCAGTGCTTGATTATCATTCGTATGGTGATTAGCATTCATTTATATTACCAATATATACATTTAAAAAAGCAACTAAAAAGTCCTTAGTGCTGTTCTTTCAATGTAAGTTCTGTTTTTATATGGTTTATGCAGGACCATACACTGTTTGAAATGTAACAACAACCTTTATGAACAAGTAATACATACGAAATGTAAAACAAACACAAAAACTATATGTTATAGAAACTGAAAACAGACTCACAGTTACCAGAAAATATACCATGAGTATATAAATGTACCACATATTTTAGGCTGGGTTATCAAAACACATCTGCAATATTGTGATATCTGTAAAGGCAGGCTAATGCACCTTTTTTATTCTGTTAGAGAGTGTAGGCTCTTTATAACTGGCTCCTTTGTAATCCAATAGTATCTTAACATAGCATTATATATCAATAACAACAGAATATTACACAACAATTTTCAAGAGACAGGCCACAAGCAGCCAAATACTAGAGAGTATAGAGAGAAAGACAGAGAATACTGGCAAGCAAAAAGTGCCCAAGAAAGAATAACCTTCATATGAATGAAGACTCATAACGAGATTAAACTTTGTACCATGCTGGCACAGTGTAGTGTGGGAAAGGAACTCAATATATACAACAGCACAACAGGAGATTCTTGCTAGGAATGTGTCTAAACGTACAGAAGAACAGGCTAATGAGGTCAACACTGGAAACAACTAAAACAAAGTAACCTAGCAATGTTGAACATGGAACATGGGAAATATTAACATCTGATTCAGTGACTCAGCAAAACAAGTGCAGCTGAATGCAGACGTGTGTAACTAAACACACGTAGTTAATCATGTGTGTAACTAAACACACGCAGTGAATAATGTGTGTAGCTAAACACACGTAGTTAATCATGTGTGTAACTAAACACACGCAGTTAATCATGTGTGTAACTAAACACACGCAGTTAATCATGTGTGTAGCTAAACACACGCAGTTAATCATGTGTGTAACTAAACACACGCAGTTAATCATGTGTGTAGCTAAACACCTGTGCAGGCAAACACAACACTTCATAGATGGGTTTTGCAAGGCTGAAAACCTTCCTGTTCAAACAAGCTTTACATACTGTACTATATTACTGTATAATCATTTATCTATTATTTCTCGTCACTTGTCTTTTAATTATATATAATTCATCTTTTAATTTAAGCTTGTCACTTCTATTTAAAACACATAGAATTGCGTTGTGTTTGAAACCGGCTCTATATGTACCCGAACAAAAGCATATACAGGATCACACATGGTACGTATGTGATCAGTGGGCGGGGCCAGAGCAGGTAGGTCCCAGAAGGGAGTAAAGCATATATCATAACGAGCATAATCCATATAGAACAGAAGAGAAGCTGGGCCAGAACACCCTTCCTGCCAGGAGCTGGGCTGCTGTTTGTATGCACTTAACTTCAGATTAGGTATTAATGGCTTTAACCACACGGACAGTATTTTGCTGTCAGAAATCACAGTGGGAAATGTTGGGCTAGTTTATGTGATGAAAAACTTGTAGCAATACTTTGACGATATCAGTATTAGTGATGATTTAAAAACCAAATGTAAAATGTGTATGAATATTGTATGTTTTGCTGAATCTCTACTGTGAGAAAACCGTATTTGTGTTTTCAAAATTGTTCCCTGTTCTTGTTACTTTTATCACTCTTTAGCACCCACCAGGTTTTGTTACTAATTTATTCTGTGGTGAGGCAGACTGAGATGTACACTCAGGATTAAAAATATTTCAGTCTGTACTGTCATTTTGAATGACTGATGAATTGATTAAATGAACATTACCAATAACAGAAATACAAAGTGCTAGCCTTTCACAAACACATCCCCATCTGGGATTATTTCAAGAAGCCATTTTTATTCTCCAAGGGCATCTATTCACTACAATTCATTCGAATTAAAACCGTGGCTAAATAGTACACCCCTTGCCTAATATTTCCTTTTTATCAAAAGCAACATAAAAGCACAGATTTTAATTGGGATGCTTTATTAGCCTCTTTCTCCTTTATAGTAAAATAATACCAAAATATGCAAATCTACAAATATATTTACAAATAAACAAATACACAACCACATCATCTTTGCATATTTTATTATTAATGAATTTGTTAAAAAAAAATAAAAAAATAAAAAACAAATAAACAAGCTAAAAAAGACCTGAAAAAGGCTTTGGGTGCTGATCCAGCACCTTAGTTTTACAGGCCACAGCTGCTAATTCTGAAACATGGTGACTTTTACACATATTTGAGAGGGGGGGGTAAACATTTAAGAGCCTAAGCAGAAGCTTGATTATCGCACTAGCAGGCTATGCCAGCATCTGTGCTGTACAGGCTCATTAAAGTTTGGGCAGGGCTGAACTAACACACTAACCTTTGCTTTTACACGACACTAAGGCCTTATAACCTTCCAGCAGAGTTGTGGAACTGAATATGATATCATTTGTTCATAATTATGAATAATATGAGCTTTTCTCAGCACTGCTATCTATATCACAAAGACATATACAATATACAATATACACTATATTGCCAGAAGTATTCGCTCACCTTCCTTGACTCACATATGATCTTAAGTAACATACCATTCCTAATCCAGTGTTCAATATGACGTTGGTCCACCCTTTGCAGCAAGAACAGCTTCAACTCTTCTAGGAAGGCTGTCCACAAGGTTTAGGAGTGTGTTTATGGGGATTTTTGACCATTCTTTCAGAAGTGCATTTGTGAGGTCACATACACAAAGGTGTTCTATCGGGATGAGGTCAGGATTCTGTGCAGCCCAGTCAAGTTCATCCACACTAGACTCTGCCATCCATGTCTTGTGCATTTGGATGGGTGAGCAAATACTTTTGGCAATATAGTGTATATGCAATATACAAATAAAACCTCAACAAATATTTTTTTAAATTGTGCGCTATGAGCACATTGATCAATCTACATTCCAGATGATTGCTATGATAGTGTTTTGTTGAAACATGCCACTCACGTGGGCCAACAAAGACATCAATAATTGAAATAAAACCTCTTTAACCATGTCTCTACAAGTAATAAACAATGTGAATTATATTGTAGGACACAACCCAATAACTCTGCAAAGCTAAACCCATTACATTTGATCCAGTAAACCCAGTAACCTGTCTAAACTAAACCCAATAACCTGTCTAAACTAAACCCAGTAACCTGTCTAAACTAAACCCAGTAACCTGTCTAAACTAAACTCACTAACTTGCCTGATCTGCATTTACATATTTGAAGATTTGCATTTGAGAAGACCTCCATGTCTTTCATTGCTTTCCTATGTATAGAAGCAGGGAAGTGTATCATGGAAAAAATGCAAAAGAAGCTTGAAGATAGACAGCCAGCCCGCAGTGGCCCGACTCCTGGCTGCTCCGTGAATACGAGGCCCTGGTCTCGTCAGGAGAAACAAGGGCCACTCTGTTCCTCTTTTGTCTGCTCTATCTGTCCCTGCTCACTCTTCTCCCTTTCATGTGCTCTCCCCCTTTCTCCCGTCGTTTCCCTTAATTAAGGCCGAAGGAGCAGTTGGCAGTGACATGGAGGTGATCATCGCTCTGCGTGTGTTGGGCGATAGTGCCAGCGATCCCGGACCCAGGGCACAACGAGAGCAGGCCTGCTTCTGACAGGGCTGCCTGCTGCACCAGCTTCAGGGTGGAGGATGCATGCGGAGACGAGACAGAGAACACACACACACACACACACACAGATAATTTTCAATGGCACTATAATTCAATAGCCATACTTACATCTCACACGCCTTGTCTCTACAGTGGTGTATATATTAGTTCATACACATTGGTTCAGTAGAGGAAGTAGTCAAAGGTGACACCTCAGACAGAATACACACAACTAATAAGTGGGCTTCAAATTGAATGGATAAAAGATTCATGTCTGTTTAAGTGCAAGTTCTTCTGTTTCTGTTTTTCCAGGTTCTTTTTTGACTGGCAGTGGAAGGTCTGTGGCCCTATGTGCCGACCAAATGTGTTCATAACGGTACACTGCCATGTGAAATGAGCCTTCTTTGATGTGCGGAATTTACCAGAGAGCTGCGTTCATTCGCGAGAGCTCAGTGTTAATGCTCACACTGTGGCCCGCGACACAGCCACTGAGGGCTCTCCAGCCAGCAGGAAGCTTTTGCAGCGAGTCTCCCGGAGGCCAGCGCGACTTAGCGCCGTGACTCTGCCCCGAGGACTGACCTCGCTCCGCAAGTGTCCAGTTTTGATCCTACAGCCGGTAATTGTAGCGACAAAGTGAGCCACTTCAGATGAATCGACCAGGGTGCGTCGGTGTCGCCGCTGCGCACGAGCCACTACCTTCCTGCTAATAGCATCTCTCCGCACGGTCCCGCTGGCCCCTGGCCTCAATAGCAGGATGAAAGCGGCGAATGAGTGGCGGATGAGTGGTGGAGGGAGGCAGCCGGCCGCCCCAACGCTGGCGAGCCGTAATTACATGTAATGAGACTTTTGTTTTGGAGCATTAGGGAGATATTCTTGAAGTCACCCCTGAGATGATTGGCTGAAGTGGCACTGCTTGCCTCTGGAGTCCCCTTTACCGGTTGTGATCAGTGCCTGTAGTAATTATAGAAGTTCCATTGAAGTTTCCATTTCCACCCCAAGAGATGGCTCCTTCACCTCCTCCAGCAAAGTACCTCTCACAAGCATCGCACTGCCTCCAGTAAAACATCAACAGCACTTTGATTTTTATGTTCACTTCACTAAATGGGTTACCCTGACAACTGTGCTGAACTGGCTGCGAGGACAGTGCCAGAGCTAATGTAGATGTCAGCTCTTGATATCTATGATGGCCAGACGTCCGGCTTTAGGTCAGACAGGCCAGTTTTCCAGAGACCTGTCCCCTGTCCGGAAGAATGACTGGAATGAGACTATTTTTCATCATTCTAGAATGAATTGGAGTGAACTTTCCAGTTGGTCATTATTATTTTAGAATACCACAAACATGTCAGAAGCTGGGACTAGAATGCTTGCAATTATGTGAAAATACCAAAAGGAAAAATGTCTTTGGTTCTCACTGTTCAACATATCCTTTCCATTCAAAGAGTACAAAAGATGAATTTCATGCCTTATGTACACCAGACTTAAATACTGCAAGCATGCTATGTTTGCCAAGTAAAGCTTTAACTTGTATTGCAGATTTCTAGGTCAAATGAGCTTGGTTAGCTAGTTAGAGAGGTTAATGGTTTCATTTTGTGTGGTAGTGTCATATAACCGTCCTCCATATGTCCATATGTCCTTCTTCTAGAGGTCAAGTGTCCTCACTATCTGAGAACTTTATAAAATGAGCAGGCCTACACTTTTTTTTCTGAAGTTTACATTTATATTTAGCTGACGCTTTAATGTAAGCAACTTATAATTACATCTAAAGTTTTCTTTTTACTTTTACATAATATAATGATTAAACTGAATGTAGAAGCAGTGACATTCTGAGTGGATTCTGTTGTTGAAAACTGGACCAGGTAAAGTTACAGAGCAGGGTTGCTATGTGCTGAGGTGCATAGAGCATGAAAGTCACTAATGCTCTGTGGACTCAGTAACTGCAGAGTAGTTGCTGCTCCTCTGACAGCAACACCAGCACAAAAACCGTGTGCTGAGAGCTTCATGGCATTGGGTTTCCATGGCCGAACAGCTGCATGCAAGCCTTACATCACAAAACCAAGCATCACATGAAATATTGTAAAACACACGACCATTGGATCGTGGTGCAGCGCAAACATGTTCTGTGGAGTGATGGATCACACTGCTCTATCTGGCATCCTGATGGAGGAGTCTGGGTTTAGTCAATGCCAGGAGAACGTCACCTGCCTGAGCACTGTGCCAGCTGTAAAGTTTGGTTTATTTATTATTTATTTTATTTTCCTTTATTTTACCAGGGAAGTCCCATTGAGATTAAAAACCTCTTTTCCAAGGGAGCCCTGACCAAGATGCAACAACAGCAATACAGTTACAACCAACAAATAAAATTACAAATAAATTAACTAAAACAGTTACATGTGAGGGAGGCTGTCTCAACTGCTCTCAGTCTGGCTTTAAAGTCTTTTAATGTGATCAGTTCTGTAATTTTC
>JAOYMR010000003.1:18925574-18941538 GCA_025802075.1 Tenebrosternarchus preto | reverse complement strand
TCTATTTTGTACAGCACTTTGTGTCAGCTGTTGTTGTTTGAAAGTGCTTTATAAATAAAGATGGTATGGTATGGTATATGTATGGTTTCTCTAAGATCGAACGGATCTTTTTCTTTAGCATTAACAAAATGTAAGTAACTGCACTATCAAAAACGTTCTCTCCTCGTGGAAATCTCATGCAGCTTGCAGGTTGTAGATTAAATGTCTTGGGTGACTCAGCATCTCAGCACTTTCCATGTGGTTAATAATAAAAATAAAAAAAAACACAACCTGCTCCCAAATAGAATAATATTAGAAACAAACCTTTCGATGCTGTATTAATTCATTCTTTACACAAGTATTCAGTGAGATAATATATATCGTTCAGAATCAAATAGGCCTCACACAATAGGCTAGTGCACTTTTGGGTGAACCACATTAAGAGTAAAGGTCATTGCTTCAGTTTCACTATTACAAATTTATTGTTCACTAATTTTACTTCAGTAATATGTTTTGTTTGTTAATTCTGTACTCATACCTCCAATTTTTAGTTATTTGTTTCAGTCTCCGTTTCCCAGAATTAATAGGAATTGTAAATCCCTGTAAATCTTTGTTACACCAGCATTTCTGTTTTCACCCCTCACATGTCCCAACTGTAACCTCCACCCTGTTCCCCCACCACTGTACTCCAACTAATCCACTATTCAGTGCCCACAAGGGGCTCCCTGGGGGTACATTTACTTGAAATCTAAAACTTCCACTGTCATGAACCAGCTTGCTGTATTTCATCCCTTCCTGCCTGTCTATATCAAACTAAACCATGTAAACACGGGACGTCACCGCTGTTCACTGGGTAGCAGGAACAGCCTTTTACAACTCTGAGTGCTTCTCTCTTGAGTGGCCTAGACATGCTAGTGACACCAATTCACAGAGCGTGAGTGAGGGTGTGGTGGATGTGGGGGACAGTGGGAGGAAAATAGAGGTTATTAGAGAAGAAACACACACAAACAAGGAGCAAGCAGCCCCCTGTGATTAAAAGGCTCCGGTGATGCCCGGTGCTGTAACCCAGAGCTCTACCCCAGACAGCCCATCACCATGATGGGTTGGGCGTTAGCAAGGCTCTGCTGCCATTTGTCTTGTCTTTTGTATGGTGCACACATGTACCAGGTTTACCCCAATGGAAATGACACATTACATTCTTTCTATGGGCCTATCTAATAGAGCTCTTATTGGTTTGGTCCATTTTAATAATATAGTCTGGATTGCCACCTATTAGGATTTCCTACACTAATAGTGAAGAGATATTTCACCATTACAGCCTCATCAGGGTAATACCTAAACTATAATGTACTGTGTCACTTTATTTAAAATGTCTTGGGTTAATCAAACCCTATTTACCGCCAAAAGATTTGAAACGGTAAAACATCCCTTGAGTTTAAAAAACCCACATATCAGACTAAAAACAGAAACATCGTCTGCTATTATGTAAAAAAAATGTCCAAATGGCCTTTGATTGTTTGTGTATAAGAGCATTTGAAGTGAGTGAGGGTTTGTTAAAGATGGAAAACTGCTCCAGTCCACTTGCACAGCGCTGGTATCCCTGCACTCACCCTCTCTGTGTACTGATGAACGCAAGCACTCACTCATTAAATTCCCTCGATTGTGACTCTGGTATGTAGCCCCTTTATTTAGAGGCAATATTTAAAAAACATTCCTCAAGGGGACAAATCCCAACATGTAAATAGACTTACACACTGTAGGTCAATCCATAATATATCTCTTTTCTAAACTGTGCATCATCACATTTTGAATTGACGCATCCAATATTTCCTATTTAGCTGTCGCTTTTTGAGCCTGTTCTCAAGGCCAGCGGAGACAGAGGAGGAGGGTGTTGTGGGTAAACGGCACGGTTTGTGGTGCGTATTGTTCTTGGAGGCGTCAGGGCTGCAGCGTGGGAGAGAGAACAGAGGAAAGGCATGCTGGGTATTCAGACTGCCAGCAGCCATTCTGTCTGCCTCAGTTTGGTTGTTGTGAGTCCATTATGTGGTGGTTGTTGACCGACCATAAACAAAACAAATCTTGATAGAATTCAGACGTTCCAACACATGCTTGCACTGAGGACACACACACAAACAGTTGTATATCGCACACATACACATTATAATATTTTCGTTGACCAAAAACGTCTCTTGATCTTTCATTACAACTCTTAAGTTGTAACACTAGAAAACTTAAGCCTATCCGAGACTCTTATCTATCACGCTGAGTCCCGGAGATCTGAAATAGACGAAGCCGGACTCCAACGTGCGTTAGTATAAAAAAAAACCGGTTATTTTTCGGTTTAGTTTCACTTTCACAAACAGATAACAAATGCTTACCAAAGACGAATTTCATCACCAACGACAATGAACCAAAGACCCAGTGACATGCACACGCTTATGTACACTCACCCTAACGAGACACAGGTGAAACGAGTAACAAAGACAGACATTCACGAACACTGACGAACATCCACGAAACCAACAACACACAGACTTACCCTCGCTCATACGACACAGACACACCCCCACACGGACACACCCACACAAACGAGACAGGGGAGGCGGCCAGGGCGGCCACCGTGACATTATCTTCACCTGATACCTGATCATTACTGTAGCAATAACAGCCCAAACCAAAATGGCAATCACAACCTGTAACAAACCATGTAGTAATATATTCCTAAACATATCAATAATCAAAGACAGAAAATTAATTAGTAAAAATGTTTTAAGAATTAGGTTGTACTGCACATTTATCAAAATAATCAAACCAAAAACATTAATTGATGATATGCTGTCGTTTGCGTACGTAGATGACAGTGAAAATATTTCACTGGTGCCCAATCACAATGTGAAGAGAAAAGGTCACATCAGTACCTGTAAGTGCTCGCTGTAGTTACCTTGCTGACCCCTGTGTCTCCAGGCAACTACACCACAAACTGGCAAAGGCTGACCAGGACATGAAAGGTGATGAGCCATAGAGACGAGCCAATCACAGCGCTGTGGCAGCCAATCTAGGTTTCCTGCCCTTCAGGTATATAATGGAAATGCCCATTACGGATGAAACTCAAATCAAACGATGAGCACTCCTCGCCAAGTGGCTCTTGATATGTGTGCCACGATGACAGCATCTTAAGTAGGTTCTTATAAGAAGCCTCACTTTGATTCTGCATTTCTGGAAACACTGGTGTTGTAATTGTTAAATTGGACAGATCCACAAATTAATTAGAGACAATGAAGGAAGGTGTTTGTTATAAGACCCACTACTTTGCTAAGCTGTTACATGCTATGCTGTACAGCACGGATGTGGATGCTCTTGATTCCCTTGATGACTTTTAATGTCCGTAGAATCACAACATAATGTGATTTCAATTAGACCCAAGTGGTTGACAGCAGGCATCGCTATGACAACAGTGCACTTTGAATACTCATTACTCAAACAGTGCAGATTTTATACTCATTACTGACATATTAATAATTCCGCCGTTTTTCCAAAATCAACAAGCCAAGCAACATTTTGGACATTCCCATGGAATCCAGAACATTCTTTTCTATAGAGGTAGAGTCACCGGGCCCAGAGGGGCTCTGTGGAACAGCAAGGTACAACCTTCAGACAATTTCCACATCATGTATTTACATTTTCCATCTGCATAACGAGTTTGAGCAGCCAATAGGAGTGCTCAGCAGCTGAGCATATGATGGCCTGCTTGGAGCCCTAATGAGTGCATAAGGGAAAGTTCCAGTCCCTTCTGACATCTCTTGCAGCCAAATAAACACATGCTGAGTCACAAGTATCCATTATGAAAATAAGAGAGGAACAATTATAGCCTGACGACGGCACTGCCAGAGGTGCTCTTTATGGTGGCAGTGGACCACTGCACTGCTGTGCTGCTCTCCTGGCTGATTCCCCATTAAGATGTAGAATCATGACACGGCTTTTTCCTGCCTTCCTCTAATGTCACAACCAACATACTCACACACACACACAGTCTCATAAAGAGCAAACGCACATTTCGACAACATCGACACCCACACCCAAACACACACTGTTCAAAAAGGTCTCTCCTCTGGAGGCTTTGAGGAGGTAGGGATAGTGTGGAAGGGTCACAGTGCTCTGTGTGCTGGAAAAGTGTTTTCTGGGGCTCGGCTGCCAGACAGGGCAATATCCTGGGGCTCGGTCATCCATAAGGCCGCTATAGTAAAAGATTGATGCTCTGCTCATGCGTATCTCTGATGGATACAGTACAGAGACACCAGGTTTCTTTCCTGCATCTCTCTGAGCAAACAGGCTGGGTTATAAACAGCTGACCTGAGGGCTTCACAGTAGTGAATGATTCTGAGAGTTCTATTACAAGGCTTTCTGCTTTTCTAATACTATTATGCAATTTATTACAATTTTTCTGAGATGCTAAACTGCGTTGTCCAAGCCATCAGTTCTTGATTCAAATTCATATGAGCAAAATAGCACAACCCTTTGTCATCTCTTATGCAACAGGCTCCATTCCTTGAATTTATGCAAAACAGTAGACATGGTGATCATTTGATAACATGAAAGTTTCTCTTCAAGCAATCTACAACTGCTTTGTTGCTTACAAAAGTCTTCAAAAGCTTATTACCAGCCACAAAACATTTCCTCAACTTGGAATCCACTTTCAAACGCTTAACCACTCCCTGCAAATCTTACATCAATCAACAACCTATCACTGGTCAAGAGTCAGTGTTATGCAATCATATGTGAAAATGTTCCATTCCATCACACTTGGAGCAAGGGACTGGTTTAGGCCTCATCCAAGCATTGATTTTCTTTTCTTTACTCCCATTCTGCCTGAAGATAGAAAGCAGAGTTGTGGTAAATAACAGTAGGGTTCCATTATCATTATTAGAGTAGTAAGAATCATCTATACCAATTTGAAACCAACCACATTTGCATATTCAAGACATGTTCTGTTTCGCCTGTGAAAGGATAATGAATGTTTGTATGTGTTTACTGTTGAACTGCTGTGTTACTCTTTGAGCTAGAGACTGACTGAGATAGAGACTGACTGAGATAGAGACTGACTGAGATAGAGACTGGCTGGGATAGAGAATGGCTGAGATAGAGACTGACTGAGATAGAGACTGGCTGGGATAGAGAGCTTATTCTATGCATCTCCAGTTCCTCTACAGACTTTGGAGCAACACAGTAGAAGCCAGGCTCAACATATTCCTGGCCAACCTCCACAAGTGTTCTCTGGAACATCCATGATTGAATGATTTCGTGACAGCTTATTTTCTAAATTTGTCCTGGCACCAAGTGCACTAATATACACGCACCTTATGAACACTGAGTCACCCCAGGTTTTCCAAAAGACCGTACGCTCACGTTACCTGGAGGAGAGGCTGGCTTATGCATTACCACAGGCCTCCTGCACACAACATATGCCATCCAATCCTGTGTAAGATGTTTCTTCTTTGAAGTTTCTTCACCATATGCTGCAGTAGGGAAAGGATGCAAAGATTCCTTGCTGTTCTCCAGTCTCCAGCTCTTGAAAAGAAGCACCAACAAGAATGTCCTCTATATCATTTTTGGTCGGCTTCCCTAGAGAGTCACTCTTCAAGTATGAGCAGGTGCATGTATTAAAAAGAGTCTAAACAGTATTACAACTTGTGTGTGGGTTTTTTTGTTTGTTTTTTGGGGTTTTTTTGTTGCAAAAACTGATATTTTTAGCTTAATTGACCACATGGCATGGATTAAAAAATACATTTGTCAGAATTTTGTCTATTAAAATAATGCAAGAATAGGCAGTTCATTAGTGAACTTCTGCTGGAGTGACTATAACAAACAGAGACTTATGTATCCAGCTCTCTAACTGGTCCTTGTTTATATTTTTCACATTTATATACTATCAATTTCAGCTTTTTTTGCCTGAGAAATGTGGCAAACAATAAAACAATAACAACAACAATAAACCCCCAAACCAGTTGTGAAACTTATTTTTGAACAAATCATCCTTGTGACCACTGGTCCACAGTTAGTCAGATTTAATAATTCGGTGTTTGAAGGCACCTGTTGATTCTATTGAAACTGCTGAAACTTCATAATGCAGGAAAAAGGTTATTAGCAGTTATATAAAGCATACATAACTTTAAAGTATTTACTCAGTATTACGATGATCAAGTCTTCTCTTGGCATCTCCAGTGTAGAGATGAGTGTATCTCTTTGCAAGAGAACAGTGAAGCATGAGGAGGAATGTGCTAAACAAATAGATTCTTTAGGGCTTTGTTCTTTTACTAGCTGTGATAAATTTACATGTAGCACTTCTAGAGCAGTTGCAGTATATTATTTGCAGTTATTATTTGATCATCTCTCACTCTTGACAAGAAACATATATTTGATGGGTTTTTTTTTGTCTCAGGAGATGTTTTGTAGGAGATTTGTGGAGGTTACTTAAGAAGGGATGCAGCTTCTGTATTATCCTGGGGGAATCTGAAGTTTGAGTATATTAGCTGTTATAGTTGTAGGATGTTAAGTGAGTACCGAAGGAACCCATAGTAGCACATTTTTTAAAGGTCTGTACACTCATTTTCCGAACAGGTAAAACACAAGCAAAGTCATAATCTACAACTTCCTTAGGAAATCTACAGTTATAAAAATACTGTTCACCCTAGTTTTAATTTAAATAGCACTGAGTAAGTCATGGAATTTTTGCCGGGGTTGGAATGTGAAGAGTTGTATTGTCCATGAGAATGAGGGTCTATAGGTTATTAACTGATGGTAGCATTTAAACCATAATTTTCAGTATTAACATCCAAAGAAGTTATCTTCATACCAGGATGGGCTGTATTACATATACAAGAGAGAAATTTGAAAAAGGAAGAAATAATTTGATTCTTGGAGCTCTTCAAATATGCATATAGCTACACCAAAAAGTGTAATCCACGTATCTCAGAAATACTGTAGATGCAAGTCCAATAAACTGATCAAAAACTGTTTTCACCAAATGCCACAAAGAGGACTACATATGGTGGTGTCATTTTAGTACACCCACAATCACTCCTCTTATCTGTGTGCAATACTTGGAGTCAAGAGGTAAAGCAGTTTAAAGTTAACACAAAAACCTCACAAGAATCTCTGTGGAAGGATTCTTTGTAGTTCTTGCATCAAAAAATGTTCTAAAGCTTTCAAGCCATTTTCACTAGGGGTGATGGCATATAAACCTTTTTTAAGTATGAAGCTGATAGGGCTCTTTCAGGTATTCAAGGATTTGTAGAAAATGTGAGGAATCTCACACCTTGGTTTGCATAGTCCACTCCCACTTTAGCTTCAGTTTTTGGACAGATGGTCTCACATTTTCCTCAAGCACCTCTGATACAGTGAACAATTCCATGATGGAGAGCTTGCTTGGACCTGCTGCAGCAAACCTGGGATGTGATTCTTGTGCTTAAATGTTTTGTTTGGTTTGTACCAGACACGTCTTCTGCTACTGTGCCCAAATAATTAAACTTTGGATTTATTTGTCCAAAGCATATTGTTCCAGAAGTGCTGGTCTTTGTCTAGGAGTTCTCTGGCAAATTTTTGTCTTGTCCTTGTGTTTTTGTGGATAGCAAGGGTTTCCTCCTTCCAAACCTCCTATGAAAATTAAACTTGTGCAGTCTCTTTTTGAAGATAGGTGCATGCTCTTTGCAGTGCATGGGTGCATACACTATTTTTGAAGATAGGTGCATAGGAAGACAGAAAAAATTATGGTTCAATGGTTAGGAAGAACATCAACCTGACAATAATATTGCAACTTGCTAGGACATCCTGACCTGGCCATGTCATTCCATGGGGTTATAAAGATCCAAGAGTGCAGATCAGTTCTTTTTCTAATTTCTCTTTCTTAGTTCATTTTCTAATTTCATGGTAACAACTGTCAATCCAAACAGATATGTCATTAATGCAAGGCAATTAATGTATATTACAAGGCATTTTAATACAAATGGGCATATGACATATCTGCATTAATGAAGCACTTTGCTTGCACAACCTCTGTCTGGACCTCTGTTCTGTTTCATTGGAAACACTGTCAATTTTTTTAAATGTGTGAGACATTTTTAAATATCTCCACTGTCCTACTAAAGTACACTGTAGTTACTCATATACACACACACACACACACACACACACACACATATATATATATATATATATATATATATATACATACATACATTTTTTTGCCACACTAAACAGAATGAACTTGTCCCTCAGATCATAAAGTCCAGAGGCAGGTATGACTTTTATTCTAGTAAAAAATGTGCAGTATTTCTGAAGGAAAGAAAAAGTCCCAACCAATTTGTAAAAGCAGGTAGTGTACTGGGGGATTTGTTCGGTGGCTGACATGGTTGCGGTCTGCTGCTCATGTGAGGGTACCTGTCGGCTACAGATTCCTTCTGGCCATTTAGCTCAGCTAATGGGCTCTCTATGGCTTCAAATGGCATGTCTCTCTGCTCCTCTGACTGGTCTGTCAAGCTGACATTGCCTAATATAAATATTTAGACCTGTACACCCAAGCTCATCACCCAAGGGGACTAAGTGAGCACTTTATTTGATATACTGTGTCCCCCAAATGCCCTCACTCTTTAGTGTTGGAAAGAGGGTGATGGGTTGGTTTGGACAAAAGATCACAACACTGAAGTTCAATGTCCTGTATCTCCCTCTAGCTTGCTATAAATCACCATAAAGATTGTGGGGAGGGGTGTGTACACACAGGAAAGAGGTCATGAAGGACAGCACAGTCGTTTCCTCTTTGAAAGAACTTATAAACGACCGCTCCAAAATGCATGCAAAGGTTACTTCAACTAGTGCACTTTCAGAAACCAAATCTGTCTGTTGCAGAGAACTAATCTACTATCAAGAAGGAAACTGATAGCAATCAGCCACTTGCTCTGACACACTAGGATGATTAGGCTGAGTAAGGGAATCCAGTAATGTGTTTGTAATTACCTGAGGATTACAGCCTTATTCAGAAGTGCACCAATGAAGCACAGGGGTTTCAATTTATGGGGGTTGAGCACTTTGCAAAACTGATGAAGGACCTCTGTCCTGTTTCATTGGAAACGCTGTATAATTTTTTAAATGTGTGAGACATTTTAAAATCTCAACTGTCTTACTACAGTACACTGTAGTTACTCCTATACATACACACACACACACACATACACACACACACACACACACACACACAACCGCTCCAAAATGCATGCAAAGGTTATTTCAACTAGTGCACTTTCAGAAACCAAATCTGTCTGTTGCAGAGAACTAATCTACTATCAAGAAGGAAACTGATGACAATCAGCCACTTGCTCTGATACACTAAGGATGATTAGGCTGAGTAAGGGAATCCAGGATCAAAGAATAAGACATAAATCTGTTAATTAAGCTCAGAACCATGCAAACTCTGGAGTTTGCACTTGGTCTTTCTATTTTCCTCCTCCTTCTCTTGTCTTGGCCAGTATTCACAAAACCTTTTAGGCTATGACCACTGATTTCTGATCAGTGTTTGCAACTACGATTGCCATAACTAGTGCAGAGGTCCAGTCCAGGTTCTTTTCCATGCTAAGAAGCTGATGAATACAAGCCCTGGTGAAAGGCACATTTATAGTCTGGGATGAAATCCCCTCTATTCTAACTATGCAAATACATCTTCTCAGTAACCTAGGTCGTGAATCATCTAAGGCATATGGCTTGAGCCTGTGTTCCCAGGCTAATTACCTAGAATTATGGAATCTCCTGAACAGTCATTTATTAGAGGATGTTTGTTTCCTCTCCTCTTGTTGCCCCAACAAATTTAAAAAGGCAACACCCAAGGTGTTACATCCAATCAGGACCATATTAAGTCTATGAGATTATCTCAAAAAGGAACCTAAAGGGAACATTTTATGGGGACATAATTTAATGCGACACCAGTTTTCAAAAAAGCCTGTGGCCAGGCTGGATTTCTACCGCTATTAATTTAAATCTATGTAAAAGGCAGAACCAGAGTACAATTAAATAGTATGTGACTGACATTTGGCCATAATAAATAACATAAAACTGTTAAAAACAACTTGATCAAAATATCAGCAGAGTTTAAAAATAAGATTATTCATGAATAACTTAAACAGGGTCTTAGTGAGGAATGAAACAAACCAATTATGACCATAGAGAATTAAAATTTACATTTGTACTTGGGGATTTATAAAAAAGATTTAGTTTAATGCATTTTTACTGCAAAGAGAAAGAAATCAAGAAGCACATTTGACATATTAAATCCCTGTAGTATAAAGGGTTATTTGAAGACAGACCAGCATGAACTAATTCAATGAGATTATTATTGAGAGGGACCATGTTAATAAAAGATAGAGTAAAAGGAAAATCTGTGCAAAACCAGCTAAACAAACTTGCCTAAAGCTTGTTCTGCATCCAGCAAACACTCTGCGTCGCCATGGTTTCTGTGCCTTTACAGAAAGAGAATGACCGTGTTAAGCAGAGTATCAGAGAAGCCAAAAGAATGTGCGACCTGGTGGGAGAGCTGAGCTCCACTTCCGCGTGGCATTGCCTGTGTCAAGCATAATCAAACGCACGGCGAAGCAGGTGCAGGAGCATCCTGTCTGCCAAAGTTTCAGATCAAAAGACTTTGAAAGAAGATGGTTTTACCCTTGATGGAAGCCAGCGCAGAGCCCCCCCCCCATAGCCTGCTCTTAGCACAAGTGCTCCCCGCGCCACGGCAACCTCTTCCTTCCCGCTTTTTCTCCATTTCTCTACATTACTCTAATAGCCTCCATTCAGTAGCTGCGGCCCTGACCTTTTAGATGGCATTACACCCAAAGCTGTCCACGCTGAATTTGTAGCCTCATGATCCTCGTGGCCAGTCTTAATGGGGCACCATAGATCCAAGCTGTCTCAGCCTGCCCAGTGTATAAGTACCACTTTATCCCAATAAGGTCTCCTTTGGTCAGTCAGCCTCATTATGTGAATACAAAATGGCCCTGCTGAACCAGAGACCTGCCATGGACCTGCCAGTGTACCATGGTCTTTGGTCACGTGTCCTCATCTTCAACATCCAGCCACCTCACCTGGGGTCATCTTCAGATGGATGACCTGGAGACCACGAAGCTGGCCCCTGTTCACCCCTTATGAGCAGCTGTAGGATTTCTTCAATGCCTGCAAGAAAGAAGCCTTGCAGTTTACCACTCACTCGGTTTCCAGCAGGGGGCAGTCTTCACAGGAGCGAAAAGACTTCATACTGCTAAATACATTTTTCTAAAAACAAACAAACCAAAACAAAACCTTTCCTACATGGTCTGCAAAAATCACAAGTAAGTTCCTGTACCTAAAGGATTCTCTAAACCTTATCGAAAAGTGCAAAGGGAATGTTTAAGTAATGTGTTTGTAATTACCGGAGAATTACAGCCTTATTCAGAAGTGCACCAATGAAGCACAGGGGTTTTAGTAGATTTATTTGATGCACAGAGAAAAGGCCTGAACCTGTGAAACTGCACAAAACATGTCATCAATAAAAAATCATATCAAAGAGCCAAGATTTCATATACTAGCATATAAATGTTAATGTTCATAATGTATATGTGTTTATATGTTATTTTTATGTTTTTAAAATATGTTTACATTTCTTTATGAATATGTTTTCATAAAGTCATACTAGAAAGTATCTTGGTGAAGCGTTAAGACGTTTGAATGGTTGCTTCCAGATGCCCAACCAAAGACCATCCAGGAGTGTATGGTACACTGACTGGAAACACCTGCTGATTGGGTTTGCTGTGTACTTGCCTGACACAAAGACCATCCAGGAGTGTATGGTGCACTGACTGGAAACACCTGCTGATTGTTCCGAAGAGTGTAAGAGGAACAGAGATTGGTCAGAGACAGTAAGGCTGCAAGAGATGGAAAAAATCTAATCACATTCTGATTATATTTATTATTTCAGTATACCTCGCATTATAATAAAAGCAGTGGTGAATGCTCGATATGACGTGGTTAATGACCGACTGCATTACTTACAGGCATTATTGATCGAAATTTACTTATGTTTGTTGGATCAATGATTCATCAAAAGAATAACAGAACACTCATCTGAAACATCTAATTTGTTGGAGTAGGTAGGGTAATGTGGCGGAAAGGGTTCAATAAAAATGTTCAGCTATGCGCTATGCTAAGCATCGTTTTTACTCCTTTTTTTCAAAGTCTCTATTACTTATAAAGTATTGGCATATTATGACTTGTCAGAAACTAAAAGCAGTGATTATGCAAACGTATGTATGCTATAGTAATTATGCTAAATAACGTTTAAAATGGCACTAGTTTAATATGGCAGCTAAACGAGACATTATATTTTCGGTCATTTTAGCAAGACAGGAAGGACTTCTTTAAATTTATTCAACACAACGATAGATTTTTGGGTTTCGATGGCTTTAAAAGTTAATTAAAGGAAGAACAACACACCTGAATCAATAAAATAAGCATCTCTTCGGATGAAATCGGAACAGTTTTCTCAGAGATTTAACGTATGTTGAAAGCTACATTGCTAGTTACAAGAAAGCACTGCTCACTGATAAACCCTGAAAGCGCTTCGCGGAAGAAGAACACGTTAAAGAACTATTCTTTGTTATTTGATGGGTTATCTAACAAGGACGCAATAGCTGCAAGGATTAAAGACGTACCTGTCTTAGCAAGGACTGCACTTGATTTGTGCTCAGTCGTAGTAGAAATGACAGAATATACTTCAAAAGCCGGTAATTTCTGGCACAGAACGTATGTGATCGCTCAGAGATGCTAACAAAACGAACACCGGTAGAAAAACTCCAGTCTCTTCCAAAGATTTCAGCTTTTAAAGCTATAGTAGTGATTAGAAAGAAGCTGGTTTGAATATGTGTGGTTGGGCCCAATGTTTGCAGTCTTTACGCTGTCTACAGTAGCAGGTCCTCCACGTAATATACTGTTTCTTGAAAACTAATATTACTGTGTTTCAACATGCAGCGCTCAGACAGAAACCCTTTGAAGCAAACAGAGGAGCCTGTGATGAATAAATGATTTTCATTAATGGTGTAGAAGCTCGAAGCATTGAGGCCTTAATAAATATTCCCAGAGCTAACGTTGTGCTGATCTGCACACGCACTACAAATCCCTCGTGCTAGGACAGAACTAAACGACTGTCAACGACATGGCCCTCTGCGCCACACAGGACCCGCAACCACCCTCATCCAGGATAATCTCGAATCAGGGAACTGCGCACCTATTCAAACCCACTATTTACAGGCGTTATTACGGTGACAGTCGGGTGATCTCCCATCCGTTCTCCATTAAGCCTGTGGCTGTTTATGAGTACTGTTCCGGACACAGCCCTCGCCGTTATTGTCCCTGTCCACAATGGATAATGAGCTATCTTCTTGTAAGCGGCCCGTGGACCAGGTACACAATGTGGTCTTCTCTTGTCCGAACCTCAGATAGACAAGGGCACACACACACGCGCGCGCTAAACGAAAGAGACGCCGGTGTCTCGTGTCGCGCTAAAATCGCCAATTGAAGACTGGCTACTGTAAATTTAGCCCACGCCGCACACGCTGCTTTGATCTGTGTTTGCACTGAGACATCAAATAATTTGCCCTGACCTTTTCCCTGGGCCATTTGCATGGTAATGTGGATCAGGGACTGGTTTGGGAAGCTATTCATCCTGAGGTTAAGGGGGTGATCAGATGTGCTCTACCTGGATCAGCCACTGTTCAGAGTGTGGCGTGGAAATACATAATAAAACAATCACCGGGGGGTCTAATGCACTGTTTTATGGTGGGATTCATGGTGTTATTCAAACCAGTCGCATCTGCATGATCACAGCATTGCCGCATTTAAAATTCCAAAAACTGACATTTAAAGAGCATTTATTGTAAAAATTATTAAGCCGCTGTTGTTGCTGTTAAAATGGAGAGAACTTGCAGTTGCAGCCTATTCCGATGACTTTCAGCAGCTGCCTCACCAGCTCGCGCGTAGAATGAAGAGCGTATCCACACACGCCCTATCAACCAACAAAGTTCGCCGTCGGCTGGTTGACCTGCGGGTGTGTGTGTGGCCGCGCTCGGAGCCGGTGGGGGGGAGGGGGGCGGCAGTGCCGGCTGGACTGACATGCCACGAGTGAGGCAGAAGAAACGCCACCCCGCTCACTGCACCCACATCAAAGTGGCGCAGATTGAGCAGTGCCTGAATGCAGCCAAGACCCCGCTCCCCCTCTCCCGCGCAAGCACGCCGCCACGTTCGCCCCTGAGGCGGTCGGTGACGCACGGGCTTCCCGCCCCCACCCCAAGCGCATCCTCCCTGATATTTTTAAGCAACTTATTGGGCACAATATTTAATATGCAAGTTAATTTATTGGGTTTTTTTTGGTTAGGTGGTGGTGGGGTGCTTAAATAAAAGGCTTTGATGCTTACAAAACTTGGCAGTCGCTCTCGGGAGGCAGTGAATTACAGCATTAATGAAGAATGGAGAAACAATGATTGAGGTTGTTGTTTCCAGCACATGCATGCAAATAAGATTCACCTGAACACATGCAAATGTTAAAAAAACATTAATAAATCGGCTCTATTCATTTACAACAAGTGGTTTCCTTCCACGGTTTTTGCTCCCAACCCCTGGAGCTGATGCTTTGTGATGTTGTCACGGTAAGATGTCACGGTAAAGCGCTGGATAAGCAGGACGTAGGTAATACATTCGGCCGCTATACGTCTGGACACTAAAGGCCCACTGCAATGTTTATTTATTGCAGTAACCAATCGCTTGTGGACATGATCTAGTAGGGTGGAGGTGTGTGTGTGTGCTTGTGTTTGTGGTGTTGGGGTCCTGCAGTGGGGGACGCAGTGACGGACTCAGACGTGAGCGCGTGTTTGCATCGGGTATGTCTCCAGCAGATGCCCATCTGGAGGCATGGAGTGTCAGAGTTTAAATACACGTGCGCGCCATGAATTAACTACGTTCTTTTCCTTTTTTCTTATTCCTGTAATAACAGTTATTTCTAGCAATCACTCTCAAGGAAGATAAACTAGACTTGATGAAACTAGACTTTATTTCGTTGCTCGCTTGTTGTTTTGGAACTTGGGCGTTTTAGTTGGCCTTGCTACACGGAGCAACAGATTTGTCAGGCCTTTCTCTCTAGCGCTTGGTTTTCTACTCCTTGTACCCGCCAAAGACATAACAGGCTGCGTGCGCCACTGCCCTACTGCCAAAACCCGCGCTTCTCTTCAGTCGCGCACTTCACTCCGCCCCGAGGGTTTCTGTATATTAGAATATTGTTGTTCGCTGGGTTATGTCAATTAGGCGTACTAAAAAACAAAATAAAAATACATATAAAAATAATATTTAAAAAATATTAATCAAAGCAGTTTGAATGAATCTGCATGTACGGTTCGCGAATCAAACTAAAAACGTTCTTTTATCTCCATACTCGCCGCTAGCTGTAGGGAAATTTATCTGTGCGCGCCATCTACTGGTGGCTGCGATTATTAAACAATATGTATTACAGGTTAGTGTTAACGAGCAGATAGCTGTGAACAGAATTGATGCCAGGTGTTCTGTTATGAGCCGCGGCCTTCGTAGAGATGGGAGACAGATGCAGCCAGGCCTGCAGGCCGAAACCAACCAGTGATCGAGTCGTAAACAAGGTCGACCAAAGTCAAATTAGTAGCAGTTGTCAATATTTCTTGTGATTCAACGTCGATGAACTGTATAAGTCAGCTGCTGATAATGGGTTAAAAGAACGTTTAAAATCATTTTGAATATTTAGCTGTAATAGTAATATTGACAACACAGAAAGTAATCGTGTAATATTGAAAAAAAAAAACAGCTCGTCAGCGGATATTTTAATTCCGGTGTTCTGTCGAACTGTGCTACTTCGTCGAGACGTCCTACCGTAGCGTATATTTACTAATATTAACACCTACTT
>JAOYMR010000003.1:18885981-18901590 GCA_025802075.1 Tenebrosternarchus preto | reverse complement strand
GCAAAGAGGATGAGTAAAAGCTTGCCACACTCAACCCAGGCTGTGGAGAACCAAGGGTACGAGAGAGAGAGAGAGAGGCCCTGCAGTCAGAACCTGACCAGTGAACGGGGTAAATAACTGTGTGTAGCAATATACAGGATACATTCTGTAACCACACACCTAAAAAAGATGGTTGTACCTTAAAAGGTGGCCAGTGAGTGTAGGAGCAGGATAAGTGCATCTTACAGTGGAAACTGTTACATTTTCACCCACAGTAATAGTAAGTCCAACACACAATAATAGAATTCATGGGCCTCATGGGTCATGTTTGTGCATTCGCTAGCACTAACTGGGCCAATCAAAATCTCTAAATATGTCTGGCACTCGCAAGGTGACCTATGACCTAGCAAAGATACAGTGTCAGAGAGGAAAGTGTTCAGTAATGTTCCTATTAACCTCCAAAGAATACGCCTTGCCTTATTCTATGAGTTACTGCCTTGGGGCAAGTATTTCTCAACAGAGACATGAGACTAAGTAGTTCTGGCACATTTTTGAGCAACAGTCAAATATCTTGTACTGAGAAACCTAACCAATACTGAAGTGTCTCTTGCAGAAGAGATGCAATTTAATGGTTTCCTAAAAGACAATTCAGATCAAGAGTTTGATAACTTCCCTTTAATTGGTTAGGACAAGAAAAATAAATCCCCAGACACTAAACTCACACCTGCATTACTGCTGCTTCTGCAATTCATGTCCAAGCAGTCCTAAGGCCTGAGTATTTACATTTTTCTCTACCTTTAACTCACACTGGTCTTTGTACAACTGACAACAAAACCATAACCTTCCTTCCTGTCTCACCAGTCCCACGCCATAAAAACGACCTTTAATTTTGGTAAAGTTTTGAATTCATACATGAACCACTGAAAAGGAAGAGCAAGGTTATAGTGTAAAACCTCTGGATAAACGAGCTGAGGATAAGAAGTAATGTGAGTGAGCGAGCGAGCGAGCGAGAGAGAGAGAGAGAGAGAGAGAGAGAGAGAGAGAGAGAACAATCCAAAACAAATTCTGAGGGAAATAATACTGAATGCAGTGGCATGTGTTACTGAAAACTTGCTATAACTGTGTGTGTGTGTGTGAGTGTGAGCATGTGTGTGTGTGTGTGAGTGTGAGCGTGTGTGTGTGTGTGTGAGTGTGAGCATGTGTGTGTGTGTGTGTGTATGTGCGCATACATGCATATGTGAATGCACGTGGCTGAAATAGGGCAAAAGGTCCTTTTGGATACAGATGGAAGAATGGATGGACAAATACCTCTGCCTTTTCATTCTCTCTCTCTCTCTCCCTCTAACTCTCTCTTTCTCTCCCTCTCTCTCTCCCTCTAACTCTCTGTCTCTCTCTCTCTCCCTCTAACTCTCCCTCTCTCTCTCTCTCTGTCTCTCTCTCTCTAACTCTCTCTCTCCCTCTCTCTCTCTAACTCTCTCTCTCTCCCTCTAACTCTCCCTCTCTCTCTCTCCCTCTAACTCTCCCTCTCTCTCTCTCTCTCTCTGCAGTAGCAATTGATATAAACAATCGGCTTCTTCTTCATGCAGACTCGCAGCTGCAGAGGACAGTTTAGCATTCCATCATTCCAGTAAGGGATACACCGCATGCAAGGTATTTCTGCTTCCAACCTGCCCGAATTCACTCCTACGTACCTGGACACTCCTGAGGGAGAAACAGACCTCCACATCCCCGCTCAGAGGCATGTTCGCTCCAAGGCTTGCATTAAACAACCATGAAGCTTAATTACAGTGGACCAGTGGGTGGGTACATCATACCTGTGTATGACTGTGTGAAAGTCTCCAGAATTACCCCCCCCCCCCCAAACTCACACTGTCTAATTCAGCTTGTCAGTTCTTTATCTGAACATTTTAAAACCAGTCACAAACTTTAGTTTGTAACCAGTAGGTTAACAGGCCAAAAATTATTGAATTTCTTTTCATAAAGAAAGATAGAGTTTAAAGACCTGTGTGTCTGTGTGGGAGTCAGACACCGACAGCTCATTGGCTGTTGGTCCAGACTGCAAAAGCACTCAAATTAGGCATCTTACATAACAGAGGAAAGTACCGCTCCACACAGACTTGTGTGCTCACACACACATGCATGCACATTCTCTCTTTCTCTCTCTGCTAAATGAATCTGTGTTAGGCTACACTAGCAGTATAAAAACCAGGCACAGATACATTTCAGCCACATTTTCCATCTATTATTAAAGTTTTGGTGTGCAGCAGGCAATTGAATAGTTAGAAGAAAGCATGTGGAGAACTGCATGGAATGGTTTCCAGGAATTTCATCTTACAGCTCACATTTACTCTATATACAATAGAAGCTGCTACCATTAGCAAAATAGTGGAACCAGATAACATATGAAAACTGTATTAGCTTCTAATGTTTTCTTTAGGGAATTTATAAACTCAATGATCATTATGATAATGTAGCATGATTAAAAAGTATATATGTAAGAATGATTTATGTCCGTACTGTTACAGATAGATGTGGACTGAATTTGACTTGTCTGCGGGAATCATACACGACGTCCACTGTAAAAGTAAAATTGAACTAACGTCCCATGTGCATATTTTCTCTGGAACACATGAGACAGAGCTTGTAGGTTACACAAGGCCACATTAGCTTCTTGTGGGCCAAATGTTGAAAGTGTTCTCTGAAAATAAGATCCATATGCTTCCAATGACCTATTTCCTGAGGAAACACAGATACATACAGTGTAATGCAATAATGTAACAGTAATATAATTATCTGAATGCACCTGTTAAAATGTATATAGCTCTGCCACCCAGGCTCACTCCCCTATTACCCATACTGTGCCCATTATAAACCCTGGTGGGAACAAATTAGCAGGTCTCTGACCATTACCTTGCTTAAGAATTCCCCACATAAGATAGCTGTCGCCTCAGTGTGCTAGAACAGTCTTTTTTCAAGACCTTATTTCAAGAATACAATGAGAGCCCCCAATACAACATAGCAATACTAGGAGTTCTGATATTGTACTGTTTTCTATTTCTCTTGCCATACGTTACTGTGCACCAATACTTTACTGAGGACTTGAAACATGCTAACAAGCATGCTAACAAACAAAAAAAAATATGGAATTGTGCCATTTTGAAGGCCCTTGATTCACAAAACATCCTCTGCCGATCAACCAAAGATCATACCAGTACAGAAACACACCCAGCTGACTGGTTTATTCAGACCACTCAGGCTATGGTGTCATTGTCATAGCTACAACTGCTTGTTCACAATTGGTTCCTCTATTCAAGAACCTTGCGGTGGTGTTCTTTGTCATTTCTACACCAGCAGATGGGTGTAAAAGGGTGGAGACATTCGACTCAGCAGCCTGAAAGGCTTGCACAGGAAATATAAACACTTGCATACTGACCTATAAAACTAAACCTGTTAATAGCCTCAAGTGCTCAGAGCTGTATGTCTTTGGCATATATACATCGGGAAAATTCATTTACCATTTATGTGAGTCATAAGTTACAACTGTTAAGAAATCCAGGTTTGCTACATATCATAGTACATGAAGTACATGAAGTTTTATTAAACAAGAAATAACAACCGAAATGTCACAGATCACAAATTCACTGGAATTTGAAGCAGTGTGTAAAACATCCCTTTATTCTTTGTGTTTTTTCTCTCTCTCTTTTATCCTCTTGTCCATAACACATCCACCTGACCTGTAGCTCCAACAACACTCCAAAGGGGAACTGCATAGATCTTATCTCTCTATTTCTCTGTTACTTTCCCACAACTTTTGGGGAGATGAAAATAAAACTTCCCACATGCTCAATGACGAAATGTGTTTCCAGTGTCTCCTGGCTGCTGGCTAAAGGATTTTCTTATTTGACCACATTAGTTGAGCTGTTAATGGTGAGGCCATCAACTTAGCAGATGAAGAAGGGGGATTTATTTACAAGCAACATCACACAATAAATGAAAAAACACACTGAAACTACAATAAAAACTTTTCTTTATATAAAAAAAACATTAAGTTGTTATTACTAGGTCTTATTAGACAGACCTTGGCATCGCCAATTCATTCCCAGGCTATAGAAAGTACTTTTTTTAAAAGCCAATCCAAACAGACCTGCAATCTCCCAGGTTTGCTTTATGTCAGATTGTTATGGCTTCAAAGAAATTAAGAGAGACATGTGAGACAGTGTGATGCAGTGGGGAAAATGACCATTACATGGGCACAAATAGCAGGACTGCAGGTTCCTATGCAGAGTGCAAAAAGATTTCCCACATCAAACAGTCAAAGCACCAAACTGGAAATATACCCGTGGGACCATTTTTCTAGTTCTAAAACAGTCTGACGCTAAAGAGAATTTCAATAGGAAATTTCCATTTGTAGTGACATTCATCTGCAGAAAAAAAAGTCCCAGAGAAAGATTTCAAATGCTGAAGTGGAACTTCACCTCAACAATTCACACTGAAGAAGACCTTCTTCGTCAATATTCTTTATAAATAAACATCTTTTAACCTTATCTATGAAGCACCTTACCCTTCAACCCAACCTAACTGCATAACATTGAACGCCATCAGCTCCAGTTACACTGATATCTAATGACCCCGCTTGACTGCTTTTGAAATACCTTTAATCGCTCCCTGTCTTCTAGGCACCTGCTGTCTGCTCAGTACACTGAATTGGCATCTGACTGGTGCTTAAAATGTTGGTCACTTTAAGTCCTCTCATTAAAACGCTATTTCATTTATCATAATTACCTTACTGTAAGGCCAATCTCCGGTGGAATGTTCCCTAAATGTCTCGTTTTGTTCAACGTGCCCGGTGAGCGGGAACGACAAGGCTGCTGGGAGAAAAAAAAAACAACACTGCAATGGCACTGGTCCAGAGTGCCACATTTGGACCTCCGGGCTACACTCCAGCAAAATGAAACAGCTGCCTTGTGCTTGGATTTACCACAGACCACCATCAGACACCAAGGGCAACACTGCATACTCCAGCAGGATCCTTTCATTAACTTTACATTACAGGAGATAGCAGGTCGTGTTTTCCATTTTTCGCTGTGTCCACTTGGTTTGCTCATGCACCAAAGGAGAAGTGGGAACCATTTCAGGGACTTCAAACTCAAGTCTCCAGCTGCACTCTGCCGTCCACGCCTCCCTCACTGCTCTTATACTGTGCCACAGATGACATTCTTTTCTTCTGATTAAAATCAAACAATTAAAATTCCCATCAAGAGTGACCACGCCGAGACTTTCCCAGAGGAGATGAGAAAAGCAGAGGTTGCTGTGGGTGCCAGCGTGGTTGGAAACTGAGGTTAAAATAGGGTAGTTGCTATATGTCCTCAGTGGAGAGATGAACCATGATGAACCACGAGGCCATTCACCACCAAAGCCTCAGATAGTGAGAAGCTGGGTTGTTACCACTGAGATGAGTAAACCTACAGCCATTCAGGCAAATATATGTACACACACACACACACACACACACACACACACACGCACACACACACACACACACACACACACAATCACACACACACAGCTGGCCTGTAAAGAATAAAAGGTGCTGAAGCTTCTCATGCAAAAACTTCACTATAAAAGTCAACATCTGCTTTGGCACTTTGGTACATTCTGCTCACAATTGCACTGAAATATAAGCTTGATGTGCCTTAATATGCCTGATCTTACCTAATCATCTGCATAAGGAATGATAACACTATAAAAACACATCTGCCATGAATCACTGGACCTCTAACCTGCCAGTATGGACCAGTATGGATCATTTCTTAGAACTTTACTCCCTAACCTCTCACAATTCAGAATTTACAGATTAAATATGTTGTTTAATAAATTGAGAGAAACTTCTAAACCTTATTCAGATACATCAAATCATTAAGAGACAACATTTGGTTCAAGTTGACTGCCGACCACTGCATGATGGGTCATGCAATGTATGTATTCTTTATCAATCTACAGAGGCATCAGGACTCCTCAGTTCTCCATAACAGCAACACTCATAAAACAGAGTCAGTGTAAGTGTTTCAGATCAACAAAGGGTGAGATGTCCTCAGCCAGGGCCTAGTTGAGGTTTATCATAGCTTGACAGCTCCTGGAACAGGAAAAAGAGACAGCTCACAACACACAGCACACCCGACCAGGCAAGGGATCCTTTCCAAGGCCTCTCTAATTTGGACTCTGGAGTGTCGACTCCTGATAGACTCGAAATCGAATCCAGAAGGCTGGAAAACCCTGAAAATCCAAACATCTCATAGGGGTCTGGAGGTGAGGACGCCTGCCAAAGCTCAGTTCAGCCCTGCCCAATACCTCAGCCTTTTGCATTTTTACAAAGGCAAAGTATTTGAAGTTTGAAGATTAAAAGCACCAAAAAATACTGCTAGTTGCTCACATTTTCAAAAAAACACTAACAGTCCATTCAAGCACATTCATGGAGACATTTTTGACTGAGTGTTTATGAGGCACCTGTATATCATATGTATGCAGTACCTTTACTGTATATCATATGTATGCAGTATGATTCCTTTAGTGTTTCTGCTGAAACAAAACTTCTCCATAGAGAAAGTTATGTTTATGACAAAGACCACAGCAGATTTAATCCCAAATGTTTTGCTGCAGTTTTAATCATATTCTTATAAAGTCAATCCTGCAATGGAATCCCACTTCCGGGTTTACTGTGAGCGAGGACCACAGCTCTGGAGGTCATGCTACAAAAACCCAGGTTAGATGATGACACAAAGGAACTGAAGGATGAAGGAAAATATTGAAGGTGATTTTTTGTCAGCTGCCATGCATTAGTCCCTGGTGTATCAGTTTTCACCCAAAACATATCCTTTGTGTCTGGGGTTCCTTTCAGAACCCTTAGGTGAAATCATACTTTGTTGACTGGCACATTCCTAAAATTTGCAAGCTCCCCAGTACCTCTTCATTAACGCCGGGTTTACTCTTCCCCACAGCCATGGGTTCACCGGCAGGATTACGGGGCTTGGAAGTTTGGGATGAAACAGGATTTTTCCCCAGCCTGCACGTGCCACAGACTAAATTACAGTCTTATTTTGCTTGAGCCTTGATGTGTGGTCTGAACACTTGAGCATAGATCACAGACCACAAAGTGACGACAGAGCACCTCAGACGACTAGCGTGAGTTCTTGCTCTGCCATTAAATGAGTGTGGGAGCATCTCCGTCCTCAGTTTTCATCAAACCTGCAGTCCCCAATCACTCTCGAATCGCTCTTAATTACACAGCATTTCATCCGGCATTCAGGTAATTGGAGTTTCTCTCTGCAGTTCCAGGCCCCAGGCTCTCCTTACTCTGCACACATGAAAGGAAAGAAGTTGAAGACCATGGAGCTCTTTAACATCGCCCTGGTCACAACTTTAATGATGTTCTACTTGCATAATTGGTCTCCATTGTTCTTCCCATTGCAGGCCAGCAAAGGCGTGGTGCAGGATGACTAAATCTGAGATATAGCTCAACTGTTATATGAAACTGTGAGAAGTTGTTGAGACAAACGTTCAAACTGCACAGATATCTGTGTGTAAATATTCCTGTAAGCAGGCAAATCTCTCCTATGATTTGTGCTAAGGGTGAAGGAATGCTAGTGTCTGCCCAAAGATGTGTGAGAGATGGTAGTGGGAGTTAGAGAGTTTGGATATTTGGCTCAAAGCATGGAAGACTACATTGTCAGCTGCACTAGTCACAGTCTGTGAACAAGATGGATGGTCACCGGTACCTCACCCTAGATCCAAATGCAGAAGCTTTGAAATGCAAATCCATGAATTATGATATGGTAATGAGTCAAACTTAATATAGGAAGACTACTATTTTCATGCAGACTCTTGATTCATATTTCAACTACAGCATCTTAAAATATATCTTCCTGTGCATTAGATTGCCTTACATTTTTCTTCTTTTTTTAATATTTCTGGTTTTTAATTATCTTCTGATGTGTTCTTAATTATTCCTATTATTTTCTGCTATTTCATGTCTTTATTTTGACTTTGATATCTCCCATGCCATGTTTACATACACCTGCTTGTTGCTACTCGCTGGATCTCTGCCCGAGGCCACCTTGCTCTTTCAGCGCGAGCCGTCTGGCGTGGGCTTTAATGCTGTTTTCTTTGGTATGTGCTTTACTGTATTGCAGTGGCATTTACTGATGGAGTCTGTGATGATAATCAAGCAGCAGCCCAACTCTGATTAGCGCTCGTGCTTTGCAGTAGTGGCCGAGGGTTGACTTTTGGCAGTGTTTCATCATCGAACCGTGGAGCTTCAGAAATCGGTCAGCTTTGTTTTAGCATTTAAGGGAAGCTTTGACTCCTGAGATTCAGTTTGAACATTTCAATGTCATCCAAAGTCAAAGGCCATATAGTGCTTTTTACAACAGCTGTTGTCACAAAAAAGATGGATGTATACGCTTCCATTTCAGACCCATAGCATAGGTCCCTTAAACAATTTTTAAGGGCAGAAAATGTTCCTTGGCTAAATTTAGTGTGTAAAATGGTTAGTTTAATAACAATTGAGCTTAATAAGTGTTTATGTTTACCTAGCTTGCTTTATTGTGGCTAGAAAAAATTGTTAGGAAATTATTTACATATTACAATTAAACAGATAATGTGATGATGCTATACACTGTTGATAACAGAGATAAAGTCAGATATAGTACAGTTCAGAGAAAGTATCTGAATGTTACCTTGATTCATTGAACATGGTCTGCATGTCACTACCCAATCAAAACATCTACCCAGTTGTGGTGGGTGTGGAACAGTCTTCCCCAGTGGTGGGGAATCTTACAGAGCAAGAACTGACAAACCTGAGTCTGGCCTACACCTTCAGTGTTTCATAATAGCGTTTCATGACAGTGACGCATCACCTCAAGCACAAATAAAACAGATGGTCACTTCTCTCACCTGGGCCTCCTGAAGATGAGGCCGTACTGCTGGCAGGCGGATCCCACGGTGGGTGTGTACACGATGGGCATGAACCTCTCTATGTCTGAGGTCAACACACGGTAGAACAACTTCTCATTGCGGTCCTGAAGACCCATCAGAAAGACGTATCTACGAGATGGAGAGAAACGTGATCAGATGAAGTGGCCGGTATCTGCACACAGATTTTGCATTACTTGTATACTTGTGTGTGTGTTGCCCTGTTTCTGTTCCCTGTGTGTGATGCTTGTCTGCAAGAGCAAGAAATAGTTCAAGAAAGTAACAAAAAATGAAGTGCGAGGATGAGCGAGAAGGAAGGACGTGACATGGTTTTGAGAGGTAGCTGGCTGGAAGAGGTTACCAAGGCCACTGAGATAACATCCTTCAAATTAAGTTCACAGCAATAAAATCCCAGACCAATACTGCTGCACCCAGAGTGAACAGTAATAGCTGGGTAAGGTTTACCTTGTTTACATTACCGATGCTCGGAAAAACACACAGCATAAGCGCTCCCTCTGAGGTCCTGGACACTGGCTCCCTCTTACTGTGTCAGATCAGAGTTTACATGCTGCTTTGTTTAACAAAAGCCATGTATTTATCATGGGAAAAACCATGCAAGTAAGGACACTGATGTTTCTGATGACCACAACCACCTTCTGTACAAAAACATTGGACTTCTGAAGCAGTTGGAGGAGAGCTGAACCCAGCATGACACTTAATATTAGCGGTTAATAGTCGGAGGCGATGCCAGGCCATGTTTGCACAGATGAAAGCGGGAGCAAACATCTGTATTCTGTGTCGTCATGGCTACAGTTGCTTCTGGGGAGGCAAGATTCCGGGATTCGCGAGATCATTTCACTCGCATATACAAAGAAAAATAATGATGCAATATTCAGTTTTGTTTTGGCCTTTTATTTTTTGCATTTCTAAAAGAGGGAGAAAGCTTCAGTGAGGAAAGGCAAGCCCAGCCCAATCTCAAAATAAACATACACTTTGCAGTGAGGGGCACACCCAGTGCAGGGTGTTCACTGCTGCCTGGAAACGATTCCCAGCTGTGCCATGTGTCCTGATGGACATGTTCTGTTTGAGAAGGAGGGCAGCAGGATCCAGTCTCTTCTGTTGCTGGGCAATGTGTAACCCAATCAGGTGCATGTCCGGTCACATTCTCCTCCAAGCACATGGGACTGAGGGTTAAACCTCCATAAAAGGCAGTTGGGAAAGATGCAGTGGTGTACAGTGAGAGATGCAGGAGCAGTTTTTGGCCTTTTCTAGTTTTAGAGTTTACTGGTTTCAAGGTTTCCATCTGTTGTTTTCACGGTGTAGTAAAATAAGCAGTTAAAATAAAAAAAATGTGTTCCTTTAGTCCAGATTTCAGGCTGTTCAGCATAAAGGGGACATTGTTTTATAGGCAAATATTCTGTGGCAGTCAGCAGACAAAAGCAGTGATTTGATTGGTTAAGTGTTTTGGGCTGTGCTAACAAACATGCACAAATCGTCGAACTGCAGACACGCCCGGGCCCTTAGCGCTTCCTGTCTCTCATCTATTGTGCTTCTGTTTTCATATATCTGATGTTACATGTCTAAAACGTTCACAACCATTTGATTCAATAACATGTCTTAATAACTCAATTTCATAAACCTTTAACATTTTAAAGATAAAAAAAAGCTATAAAGAAAAGATAGACTGGACAACACTCCAGCCAAAGGTGTATCCATGAAAAGCACCATCTAGAGGTGAGAAGAGGGACGTTTTGTTTACTAATCCCAGCTGTGCCATGGTTGGCCCAAGGATATGCTTTGGATATATAGTACTGTGCAAAAAAACACTATTAGATTTGTTGTTTTAGAAATGGTATAATATAAAATGATTTCTCAGCCTCTTTGTTAATACACCCAAAAAATACAGGACATTTGTATGCAGTATTAATAAAAACACAACATTTGTAATATCATCTTATGCAGGCTACAATGGCAAATATTTAGTGTGACCTCCCCTTGAACTTGAGCTATAGCAAGAACTTGGCTCTCTTGTAGTGTCTCAAAGCCTGGTATAATATACCAGAAGATACTTCAGAAAACCTCATGGCAGTCTCCCCTGATTTTACTGATACTGATTTTGCCTGTAAAAACATTTTGTGCTGAAAATTGTAAAATTTTTAAAATGTTTTGTTTTACATATTTCTTGTATTTTGTTTGTATCTTAATAAGAAGACTGAGAAGGTTTTACATGGTCTTTGGACCATTGCTTACACTAATGTAATGGTAGCTTCAGACGTTTGCACAGTACTGTATATCAAAAGAATATGCAGTTAAAGAACATGTACTTGTAGTGCTGTAATGTACTGGTGACCCAGTAGACTAAATATGTTAAGCAGGATAGTCTTCCCAAACACAAATATTTGAGTTAAAAAAATGTTATACCTACTAATCAACAAAAGGGATTTATAATCAAGTAGCTCTGATGGTCTGGTAAGCCTTTGCTATTTAAAATATGAACGACATGCAGGCTAGAGCAGGGGTGCTAGCGTCTGTGAGTGACCCTGTCCAGCCATAACTGCCATTCACAGTCCAGGATATCAAAACACAGACTGTAATGCAAACAGGACTTGGCTTAGAAACGAGCCGAACATCATCAGGGTCACTCAGGACACATGCTAAAAGAGAAGGCACTGCAGGACGGAATTGGGGAGGCGGCATGGGGGTCATGGGAAAAGTACGCGGCCACTCCGCGATCTGAGCGCCGCGCAAAACAAACAAATAGACTGGGCTGCTAAGCTAGCTGGCATGGCGCTAACGCTAAACTCAGACTCGAGCTCATCTGTGAAATTCAGGAGCTGCTAAACACAAATGTGCAGGTACACAGCACAGCAAAAGAAGTTTTGCTTTTCAAAATGCTTAGAAAGATGGAGTCATTCTCACATCTTCAGGATCGCAGACGAAGAAGAGGAGTTTGGCGCCAGTGCAGTCCGCAGTAGAGCGCGAGCTGGATGACGCCCGCCCGAGCACCCACCCGCCCAGCTGCCCTGTTCTCACCTGTCCAGGTCCTCCTTCTTGAGGTCGTAGTTGCGGAGGATTCGCAGGAGCTGGACGTCCTGGCTCAGGAAGCAGGGTGGCAGGAGGCCGTGGATACCCAGCTGCTGACGCTCCTCCAAGGAGAACGCCATGCCCTGGGGGCATAAAGTAAAGACTGAATTTAATGAACAAAGCCGTCGATCAGCGGGAATGGTGACAAAGTCATCTCAGATAACTGCATGAGCTGTACAGCACCACGGCAACTCATCGCCTTGCACTCCCCACGTGGCCGGCCACGACCTTTCACATTTCCCCTGACCCTGACCTTTAAAACCCACACGCTTTATGTGCAGGACTCAGTGCTGGAACTCTGGGGCTTGGCATGGCGATGACGGTAACCGGACAGGAAGTGGCATGCTGGAGGACGAAAGGCCACTGATGTGTTAGGGCTGGTCTGTGAGCAGCCTACACCGCCGTGTGATACACAGCTCATCCAGGTTAACTTTACCATCCTACTAATTCATTTACTGTCAGGTTTTCACCTCCCTTAGAGCTGCCACTCTGTTCCTGTCCTGTTCATGGTTATCAATGTCTTTAGTTTCACCTGCTAAGTTTGATTATTACTTACTTGAACATGTGTTCACCTCAAGCCTTGCCATTCGTGACATTCATATTATGGTTCTCTCATGACTTAATGGATTATGAGATCTCGCATTGTCGTAACACCTCATGCACACATGAGGACAGAGTTTCCTTTAGCAGAATATAAGTTGCATCTGTCTGGCTGCTTCACTTCCCATGATTTAGTGGTGACATTATAGTGGAGATATGAGAGTAAACAGCCAGTAAAAACAGAAGATATATGGCACTGGGTGTCTAAATGCAAGTATCTGAGCCGTAACCCAAGGTCTCAGCAGTACTAACTGTTAATACAGGACCTGAATGGTAATCAGTGAAATGACTAGGACACGTGTTCACCCGGCCTTGGGGTCTATTGGCTGCCTGCTTTAATCAGTTACAGATCCCTAAAGAAACGTCCACGTGTTTAGTGCTGAACTACAAAAACACCTAACAGTTATGCATGTGCAGAACATGCCCACATGTAGCAAAGAAACCACATGACCTACCACCACAACCACAACCACACACTCACACACACAAACACATACACACACAGTGCCCAAAGTGGCAATCCACAGCTTTTAAGCTGAGCTAAGGTCAGAGTTATAGCTGCAGGATAACTAGGTACTATTTGTAGAACAGTTCTGTTTGGTCTCTCTCATCTGTCATCTGGACTAGTAGACTCCAGTACGCGGCTGATGGTCTGTATTTAAGAAACTCTAAAAGACATCGACATTGTGCCAGTCCTGAATTACTACCTTCCTGATGATTAAAAATGGATGTTCCGTTTCGTCAGCGACATGGTGGTTTGATGAGAACTGTCCTGGACGCTTGCTGTGATGTTACATCAGAGCTGTGACTCAGTAGCACCGTATGGTGCCATTGGAGACGCCTGCAGTGGTGAAAATGTGAAGTTGTGACTCGGTTGAAAATGGAAGCCCCTCTGACTTTTAACGTCATGGATATGTTCGGTGAGCAGAGCTAAATGAATAGGACAACAACAGCCACAACAAAACCAACACCATTATCAGTGGAGGACTGATGATTTTGACCTCAAAACTAGGCTGGGAGATGAGAATTCAAAGAACTACCTCTGTCTCATTAAGTATATTTACTTAGATACACTATACTGCCAAAAGTATTTGCTCACCCATCTAAATGACTGTGCACCAGTGCACAAAGCAAGGTCCATGAAAAATATGGATGGCAGAGTCTGGTGTGGATGAACTTGACTGACCTGCACAGAGTCCTGACCTCAACCCAACAGAACACCTTTGGGATGAATTAGAGCGGAGACTGAGAGCCAGGACTTCTTCTTGTTCAACATTAGTATGTGACCTCACAAATGCGCATCTGGAAGAATGGTCAAAAATCCCCATAAACACACTCCTAAACCTTGTGGACAGCCTTCCCAGAAGAGTTGAAGCTGTTCTAGCTGCAAAAGGTGGACCAACGTCATATTGAACTCTAGGAATGGGATGTCACTTAAGCTCATATGTGAGTCAAGGACGATGAGTGAGTACTTTTGGCAATATAGTGTAGATTTCTGCCCACTGAATTGTATCTCACATGTAATTGTATCCCATTGAATTGTATCCCACATGTAACTGACATCCGTGCAACTTGCCCCAAAGGCATTATTAACATCCCAAACATTGCAGGCGCACAGCACCCTGTCCCGGTCGGACCCGAAAGCCCCTCTGCTCCGGATTCCAGCTGGTTGGTTCCGTCTCATGACATGCATAGATGGTGAGATTAGGGCAACAACTCCCATCGAGAGAAGACTCGTCTGGCTCGAGAAGAATCTTGCCTGACCCTTTAAATAGAACAACCCTTCATCGGTTTGTCGTCATTCTGGGACTGGCTCTGCTAATCGGTTAGGGTGTAGAAGTGCAAAAAATCTGGAGCTGAAAACAGTGAAAGGAAAGTAGAGCTTAGAGAAAGGAATCAGCAGGAGAGAGCTTTTAAGGAGAGACTTCAGATAAAGAACTACAGGCACCATGGGCTATGAAGAATATTTATTAGCAGGAATCTTAACGAGGTACAAACAGGTAGCTGTTAACAGCTGTACTTTATTTTATTAACAGTGTTTTAACGATTGCCTACACCAATGCTGTGAGGAACCTTTCACACACACACACACAGCAGGTATTACAGTCTTTGGGATGTGTACAGGATGGTTTGTTCATTCAAATCAACTACAGCTATTCATGCTCCTGACATGGATGCCAGTTCTGGGCTGGTGCCATGGTTTTAATGCCAGCCCAAAAAACCCTTTTAAATGGGAGATAAAGGATCACATCAAAAAAAAAAACATAGGAAACAAATGAATAATGAAATTTCAATGAATAATTTGGTGCCAAACATGCAAGTTCAACACTGATAAGCCAGTAACAAAAAACATTTTAAAAACCCCGCAGGAATCTAAGAGCAAGAATGATCATAGACTAGTGCTGTCTTTCCTCCCACGGTTTCCACCCTGGAAGCTGGGCAGGGCAAGAGCGCCTGAACACTTCCACATGGGCAGCCGGCCACATCTGAAGCCGGGCGTCCTGTGCCAACACGTGCTGTGCCCGCAGGTCGTAACCAGCAGGGACATCGGGGGCGCCAGGGGCGTCCCAATGTGTAATCTGGCAATCGAAGACGCCACGCCTTTTCCCCAGCCAACGCTGGAGCCACCACCCCCCCTCCCGCCCCCCCAAACCAAACGGCTCAGTGGAAAGTCATTAATGGACTGTTACGCTCCATCATGAAAGCCTTGATTTTCCTTGCTGATAAAAGGCCATATACGACCTTCAAAGTGAACATTTTTTCCCAAATTCAAAATGAAATATTCAATAAATAAATAAATAAACAATAGAATTTCTGCAGTTTCCAAGAGTCACTAAAGGATCATCAGGCAGAGAGAGAATGTGGGGTAGTGGAAACCGTGAGGAAAAATGAAAGAGATTTTAGTTACACACCCACTCTTTAATCACACTTATACATATCTCAGTTACACACCCACTCTTTAATCACACTTATACATAT
>JAOYMR010000003.1:18828113-18849271 GCA_025802075.1 Tenebrosternarchus preto | reverse complement strand
TGGTCTATAGCAGAGAGTATGTTAATGGTGAACAGGTTTGGTCTATAGCAGAGAGTATGTTAATGGTGAACAGGTTTGGTCTATAGCAGAGAGTATGTTAATGGTGAACAGGTTTAGTCTATAGCAGAGAGTATGTTAATGGTGAACAGGTTTGGTCTATAGCAGAGAGTATGTTAATGGTAAACAGGTTTGGTCTACAGCAGAGAGTATGTTAATGGTAAACAGGTTTGGTCTATAGCAGAGAGTATGTTAATGGTAAACAGGTTTGGTCTATAGCAGAGAGTATGTTAATGGTAAACAAGCTTGATGTACATTTTGGTGGAGGTTTTTCCATCATCCAAAAGCCTCAAAAATGCAGCGTTCAGAAATGGCCACCAGTTTTTGTTCTTCCTTCTAAAAGAGACTCTTCAATACTGTATAATTGCTGATAATCCAACACAACGACAGACAAGAAATCGTAATTTATTTAATTTTATATTAAATTCTCTCTGTGAATGGGCTTTATAAAAAATGAACAAAATGTTATAGTCGACCATAAAGGTTACAAAAAAATAATGAATGAGAAATCTGGCAAAGTTTTCATTTGCATCCACATTTAAATGTATGCATTTTTATCTGTCGTCATCAGTCATCAGTATTGCGTTACTGTTGGAGTGTTGATGTAGCTTTGGAGCAAATCAGCTCATTTTGGCTCAACGACCCAGAAAAAAAAACTTTTTTTCTGAGCGAAAAAACCTTTGGTGTATGCTTGTGGAGGTTTTTATTTTATTTTATATTTTGTTTGTGCTTTTAGAAAAAAAAAGATTTGAATATGTTAGTGTTCTGATTATGTTTCAGAATTGTTAATGACCTAATGTTTTTTAAAGATGTAACTGGGTGATCAGCCTTATGATTCTGCAACTTTTGCCTTGTAGCAAAGGGACAGTTTGTTGGCATGAGGCACATTCCTCCTACCCAGAAACACCAGGTGCTAGTGTTGTTTTTTTTGGTGCTAATTTAATTTTTTTTATATATATATTAAACTTATGAAGACTCATCAAAGTGTATTTGAATAGTGTACTGTAGAGGTATAAGTATTAAATGTGAGGGCAATATGATGGATTTAATAAGGCAATTTTTACTAAAATGACAAAAGTTTATTTAAATTCAGATACCCATAGCATTGGACATTTGACTTTGTAATTATAGAATAGGACATGATTATGTAGGTGAATAGCAGATCTAAATAAAAAAGGGTTAATGTAAATTTATGTTGATTTTATAAAATGCGTTTCTTTTTAAAATTTGTTTTTAAGGACCAAATAAATTATAAATCACACATTGTTCTAAAAGGGTAAATTATTTTTATTAGTAGTAGTATTTAGCATCTCAAAGTATCTTAGTACTTTGTCCGCACATATGGACATAACTTAAATCTTAGACTATTTTGTAATGTTACTTCATGTTTCAAATCCTTCTATGTTGATTTAGTTTTCACAAAAGTGTTCTCAGGGCAGAAAAACAAAATGATGTGTTTTTGTTCTGTAGAGGTCCTAGATGCAGTCATGAAGTGCTTGATTATTGATTAGTTGAGTTAGATCTGCCAGAGTAAGAACACTGAAGCATGTAGTGATCTGGCTCTGATACGTTAGAGTAAGACACTGAAGCATGTAGTGATCTGGCTCTGGTCTGTTAGAATAAAGAACACTGAAGCATGTAGTGATCTGGCTCTGGTCTGTTAGAGTAAGAACAAGTGTGTAGTGCTGTGTCCTCTTATAGAGCTCTGTGACACCCAGGTTTTCTACAAAGGCATATGTTGCTGGTTACTCATTTTAACAGCATCAGCCTTTGAAGTGGTACCACAGAAAGCTGCACTAAACACCCACGTGGTTCACAGTCCGTGTGTTGAGATGATTGCAGTCTACAAGCGTAAATAATTTCGACCAAAATAAAGCCAATTTGTAACCGTCATATTCAGCATTCATAGATGTATTGCAATACAATTGCAACAAAACCTTTGCTCTTATAACACAGCCCTAGTTTGCAGTTATTGGTTCCAAACATGAACAGGTGCTCCTACCAGCTGCTTCTCCACAACTAAGAGACCTGAATTAGTGAAACATGTTGCTGTGAGGGGATGACTGGATATGAGGAGACATTGTGGTCTCTCATGGCTCTAGCTGAGACCATGGTGAAGAATGTGTGTGCTCAACTCCAGCAACATCTGTTGCCATGAAAGTGTAGCTTCAGGACACAAGGCTGTAAGATGCTACTGAAGGTCCTGATTAACTGGATCAGGTGAATAAAATTCACACCTACATTCTTCAGAGTAGATGTTTAGGGGAGATTTGCTGAGTCAAGCAGGGGTATCCATCCTGAACACGTGTACATTCCTGAGCCTCATGTGAACGGAGTCAAGTGTGTTATACCAGGTAACACAAGTGTGAAGAACACATGGAGTGTCCAGGAGCAACGTCAGCAAGATCAATGAACTGAAGCTCAGGCTGCCATTTTTAATCTTCTGGGCATTTATTGCATCTCAAAAGGCTTACATGCACTGGTTCAGGGTGCCATAAATATATGAATAAATAAAGTCAAAATAAACAGATTTGAAAAAAATAAAAAGGACAGATTACCTTCTGTCATTTTTCTATTTCTGTCATTTTTTCCACAATAGCCAAAGGTTTAGTCATCTGATTAAAGAACAAGCAGAATACGTTCTATGTGGGAGAGTACGTTACAGGACTGACACCACAGGTCCTACACAGATGTCTAAACACCACTGCTGTAACACTGTTTAACAGTGACCTCCTCTGGAACCACATAGATCTACTGTCTCTGACCATTAGCTGCCCATCAGACCCTGTCAAGTAAACTAATCTTAGAGATGTCATATGAGCAACATCCTCCATAATAGATGAGTGTACCAGCTATAAGACTCCCATTTACCAACAGATGGTGCAAAAGCAAATATCATCTGAACATTATATGTAACAAACTGAGATGTAGATGGCTGTTGTTTAAGGGGATAGTACTGGACAGTTTTACATTTGTCAACAGTTATAAAAAATACCTACATCTACCAGTGTATGTTTGGTATTCAAACTTCACAAGCAGTTATGAAAATCAAATACCACATTTCTCTGACTTAAGACAGTGAGAAACCAAGTACTGTCTCCCAAAACTCACATTGTGGAGGCTGTTCAACATAGTTCCTTTCTTGATGGATTTTGAGAGAGATCCGTTACATATTCCACTGACATGTATAGACCATTGCACACAACAATTTCAAATAGGAATTTTTACAAAATTCAATAAATAAATAAATAAATAAATAAATAGACAAATAAATAAATAAATAGAATGTGTAAGCCCAGATAAGATACTGATTTATTACATATGCCATATTTCATTATGTTATATTCAGAAACAAATACGTATATAAACCAATAATGGGAGATGACCACGCCTTGATTTTATAATCAGATTTACGTCAACAAGCTCATCCACAGATATAGAGTAGAGAAGAGCAAAAACCTTTTGAGTTTCCAATTATATACACCAAGTACCTTCTGCAAAGGACACGTTACACACTGTTGCAAAATGGACAAAGTAAAAAGAGTGGAAGAAAGGTGAGGGGTGGGTGGGGGCGACACCACTCTCCTTAAAAAACACACAACAGGACATCAACAACACACACACACCATTCAAACCTAGAGGCCAACACTGTAAAACACTCTACACACATACGCGTTTGTTGTAAATCCTTCATATTTAACTTTTTTTCCCAGTTTTTTTGGAATAATTTTGTTTATATTGAAAGAAAACAAGAAGAGAGAATGACATGAAGTTAAGCGCTCCGTTGCTGTTGTTTTTAACCTTTTTTTTCTCTACAGTTTCACTTCACAGTTTGTGCTACGACATGACATGGAGCTGAGAGGGTGGGGCAGGGTGGCGTGGTTAGGGAGCGTCTTGGAGTGTATATGATCAGTGGTCATATCTTAGGGAGCGTCTCGGAGTGTATATGATCAGTGGTCATATCTTAGGGAGCGTCTCGGAGTGTATATGATCAGTGGTCATATCTTTCTCAGCTTAATTCCAAAAGACACTGAGAGAGAGAGAGAGAAAAGGGAAGGAACACAGAAAGTAATCAATTAAGCCATTATTTTACATCAATAAGTCACCAGAAATCCTGGCCATCTGCCTATCTGCACAGTTCTCTTGCAGCTCAAACCACGCATCATACTTGGCTTGTCCAGGCCTTCTAAAGACAATACATCACAGTAGCATCAATGACACAGTAGTACGACTGTGTACCTGGGAAATCACAAGAAGTCCTTAATGTTGAGGTCCGCTAGAGGATCCTTAGTAGGAGGCTTCTTGGGGCTCTGGGTGGCTGGGCCTGGAGATATCTGAGATAAAAAATTAAAAAAAAAAACATGATGCACAATGATTGTATAGTTGTATCAGACTATACGTGCATCAGACTGTGGGAGTGTGCAGGCCCAGTTTCTACTGATGTGCATGCTGGTGTGTGTGCATGAGGTTGTGTTTACTGGGGGCCCTGGTACAGCTGTTCCTGTAAAAGGTGGTCTCATCATTGGCTGTCCCATCATCATGGACTGGGGCATCATGGGAGCTCCTGCACCAGCAGCAGGAGACTGTAGGGGTGGGCGGTCAGACTTTAGAGATTCATGGGCTCACCAGTACCCTGAGTTCTTATGTATCAAGGCAAAGCCTTTAATAGAGCATGCAGAGTGCTTTCCTCACCATGCCAAATCCAGACTGGGCCCCCATGGGTGGTGGCATGGCTCCAGCAGAGGGCGCTCCAGCTGCAGCCCCTGGAACGGCGGTGGGCTGAACACACACACTGTGATCAGAACTGTGATGAGCTTATCAAAACACTAAAGCACAAAGATCACTGAAAAATAGTGTCTCTATTATCCCTTGACATGTTTGAAAAACCAAGATCTTAAATGGGCTTTCTGGAAGCAACATTCTAGAAAACCAATTATCTCAGATTGACGCTTGACAGAACACAAGTGAACTCTGCTTCTTTGAAGGCCTTTATAATTTTTGCTGAGCTTAAACTAGTTAATTAGAGCAGCACTTTCTCCAGAGCAAGCTGCAGAACTGCATCCTAAAGGATGTACCATCTGCCCTGCAGGGGTGCCCCAGCTGGTGAGGGCAACCTGGGGGGTCCAGTTCGCTCCACCTGTGAGCTTCTTCTCACTGTCCCTGCAACAAAAATACAGCACAACTGATTACTTACAACACTGAATGCAACCCCCAACCTATCCACCCCTATAATACAATCTATATACTTCAATTATAATACAACTTAAACTATCTTAAACTTCTTAGGGTGTTTTCGCAATACAGGTTTTCAGACCCAACACTAGTTGATGCAAGAGCGCTACAAGCAAACTGTGGTGCAGTCCTCTGTACATGTCGCAGCCATGCATTCCTGGTGCCACATGTGAGGCTGTGTGATTGTGTAAAATGACGGCCTGAACTCATCATGTGGCTTCCCTTTTCAAGTTTCTTGGTGGTACTGCAGTTTATTTCTATTTCTATTACTGCAGAGTCAATGTTTATATGGTGTTATCACCATTATGTATCAGTATATAACTAATAAAAGCACACTTATCATAAGACTGTAGCAAGACTATTATAATAAGCTCACCTTTGTGGAGTGAATGCATGCACTAAGAGCATCGTAAGAGTGCCTTGCCCGCATGGCTAAAAACTCTCTAATACCAAAAAAAGGGCTTGTTTGGATGTGCTCCTGCAAAATGAAATGCAATGGATCCAAGTAAAACTGCTGAGCCCAACATTCTGCAAACCTGGGCAAAGAATGTATGGAAGTGATGTATGGTACTGATCCTTGGTTCAGATGGAATTCTTCTGTGTAAAAGCAAACCAGCGATAATAAACACCTCCCCCAAACGTTCCTCAAGTAAACTCATGTATTTGGGTTGAGTGTGAAAACTCCCTTAGAGATAAGAAATCGATCAGCCACCATCCCAGTCATAATGACTGGATCAATAGCGTAGGTTCCCTGGCTGAAGCCAAGAGCTGGTAGCCTGGTAATGACATACAACTCAATAACATTCAGGGCAAATCACACACAGAAAGACAGAGAGTCCTCTTACTTTTTCTGGTTCCCCATTCCCAGATCTGCAAAAGGAGAAAGAAGCTGTGAGTAACACCATCTAATAAGACACCTTTCACCTCCTGTATTTCTCCTTCTCCTTATACACCATTACTTCCATTACTCTAACAGCACTGATGCTACTGCTGTGTGTTTACGCAGGTTTAACAGATGTTATCTGGAATCAGCTTTAACGGAATCCAGGTTCAGTAAAGGAGGCAATGGAGAAGAAAAACACTGGAATCATAAGGAAGAATCCGTGGGAGGAGCAGCAGATGTGAATATATCTATTACTCTTATTAGAGCACTATTTCTTTAACACTGCTAACACCACAGTCATGTATTGCTATTAATACACCAACACCACCATCAGCTCCTCACTCCAACACTGGGACATACTTCCGACCAGGTTGGCGAGTGAGGAGTCCAGGTCGCTGCCGATGGCCTTGGGGGGAGGTGCTGCTGTGGGCATCATGGTAGGCATCATGGTGGGTGCAGCTGGCAGGACCACTGTGGGAGCTGTGGGAGTTCCTGTAGGTGCTATGGGGGTCCCGCCTGTACTCTGGGGGGTTATGGCAGGCATAAGCAGGTCCCCTAATCCATCGAACACTGCAGACATATGCACACATAACAGGTTAAGACACTTGCGTGTGCGTGTTTGTGCGCATGTACACACACACACACACACACACACACACACACACACACACACTGTTTTATCAGAAAAATCTCTCGTAATCTCTCCACACTGCAGACCTTTGAGCCTTCCACATCTGGGTGCCAATCTGAAATTGACACATTTGTTCAGATACTTACCTGTGGGTTACACCAATTTAACAGATTAACAGATTAACCCCCTGCATCCACACCATGCCAAATCACAGGCATTACTACTTATTTACATGCAGGCTGCTAATCCAAACACACGTCTACCAAAACTCTACACACTGATCCAACATCAGGGATAAGGATCCCTGCAACACACCAGGGGTGCTCACCCCAGTCCTGGAGGGTCACAGCAGACCAGACCTCTAAATGTTCACCCCAGCACGGGCAGTTTAGAACGACACCTCTAGATTTGGGGAGGGGGTTGCTTTAGGCAGGAGCAGTGAACAGAAATTTCTTTTGTTGAGACATAAGAAAATAAATAAAGGCAAATGAAATTAGAAATTTGTCACTTTTCCTGGTTTTCTCTTTTGTAGCTGAGCTCTGTGTGTGTGATGTGCTCTCTCTGCTTCGGAATTCTCTACTGACAGAGAGCATGTAATACAAGTATATAAATGTGCCGTTAACCAGACACAGGTGCACAGACTTTAATTACCATTGGTCCACCCTAGTCATCTGTGCTCCCTGCTTAACATGCCTGGCCACACCCCTGCTGACACACCTACTTAGGCCTCTGAGGTGAACAGGATGCAAACCTGAGCTGATGAACTTGGCAGTGCTGCATCTCTCCAGTACTGGATTCAGACATGCCTGGCCCTCACTTTACAGGAGTGGACAAATCCTTTACTAACAAGAGATTTCTGAAACATAGCTCTGTAGGACAATATTTATCCTTGTTCTTTTTAGATTAATTATTCAGATTAGTCCATGCCTGTAATTGGAAAGCAGCAGCCTCACTACTGAGCTAATCCAGGTAAAGGGAGGGATTAGGTGAAGGGCGGATGCGTTTTCCCATTACTAAAACACCACACTGCCACATAGCTAATGCTCCTAAGCACTTTGCCGCAAATGTTGGGGAACTCACCAGTCCCACAGTGGAAGCAATCAGTGAGGCAGCAGTGTGAAGCAGAGTGTGAAGAGTGGACAAGAAGCACAGAGAGAGAAGTGGGGGGTAAGAGAACTCAACAGAAAGGCACAGAAGGGTTAAAATAGGACTTAGATTGAGATCAAGTGGGCAGCTGGGCAAAGTTATGACAAAACATCGATATAAAGACAGAAGGAAACAGGCCAACAGAACGAGACAGGAAAGAGAAAGCAGGATGTGAAGGCACTGAGTCTCCATCAGAGGTTACATAAGAAAAACAGTAGGGAGAGCTGAGGTCATGCAGAAAGCGTACAGCTCAGGTAAAGAGAGGAGGGCACTCCAATTCTCCAAGCTGCAACACAGAGCCCCAGCACACAGCCCCAGTACGGAGCCCCAGCACACAGCCCCAGTACAGAGCCCCAGCACAGAGCCCCAGTACAGAGCCCCAGTACGGAGCCCCAGTACGGAGCCCCAGCACGGAGCCCCAGTACGGAGCCCCAGCACGGAGCCCCAGTACGGAGCCCCAGCACGGAGCCCCAGCACGGAGCCCTAACACACAGCCCCACTACGCAGCCCCAGTACAGAGCCCCAGCACAGAGCACCTAGCCAGCAGCTTGGCTGCTTCCCAGTAAACATCAACCTTAAGACATTACTAGATCCCTCCCTTCTGTTGTACAGCCCAGACCGTGAAACCCAACCAAAGCAAGTCCCACCTGATGTGTCGAATCCTCCAGAGGGTGCTGTGGAGGCAGGCGCCCCCTCAGCGGGCATGGAAGTAGGAGAGGCAGGGCCAAAGGCGTCGAAGGCCGACTCCAGCAGGTCACCCTGAGCTGTAGCCGGCGCGGGGGTTACACCAACCGGGGCGACCATGGGGGCCACAGGAGAAATCAGGCCTAGGAACAGACAGAACAGCCAGTGTGATTTGCTTTCAGGAACTGACAGAGTCACGGAAATACTTGTGTTCTGAAAGGGATTTTGCCAGTATGTTTCAGAATATTTGCCAACACTGTCGGTTAAAGCGGTAAGTCAGAGAGCGTATTCAAGCAACAGTGATGTAAATTGCACAAGGTCCACTCAGACACAATGCTGGTTCGCACACACTGACCACAGGGGTAAGATAGGGTGGAGTATGTGAGGTGTGGCAGACCTCCGAGCAGGTCTGCAGCAGCTGAGGTGGTCTGGGGTTCGCCGGCAGGCTCCCCGAATGCGTCTGAGGAGGACGGTGACGGTGATGATCCAGAGCGCAGCGTGCAGGTAGAGAAGCATTAGTCAGCCTCAACACTGAGACAGGGCCAGATGGAGAGAGTGAGCCAGGACTCTACTGTCCCACACGTGAACATGCAGAAACACTGACCAAAAAGCCTCACTGCAAATTTAATGCTATTTTTACTAAAAAATGATACCCCATTCATATAACAACCCTAAAAATGCAATATTATAACACAAAAAACATGACAAATAATTTTAGACTGCCTCGGTTTGGTTAAATAATCAACTTGAATTTTTAATTAATTAATAAATGTAATTTACTTATCAAACATTGCCTAATATAAAATTTTAAATAATAAAAACACTCTGTTAAAACATATGAGTGAAGGAACATATTTTAAATGCAAAAACTGAAGCTTCTCAAATAAACAGCAGGATGAATCTGTTAGAGATTATAACATGTAATCTGTTAGATTATAAAGTAAACATTTTCAGGTCAGTGCAAACAGAGTGTGTGTGTGTGTGTGTGTGAGAGAGAAAGTGTGTGCACTGTATGTCTGTGTGCACACCCAGCAGGTCTACTACAGGAGCCTCTGTTATGGGAGGAGATGTAGCAACAGCAGTGATGGCTGGAGCTGGAGAAATGAATGAGTCTGAGAGAGAGAGAGAGAGAGAGAGAGAGAGAGAGAGAGAGAGAGAGAGAGAGAGAGGGAGAGAGAGAAACAAAGAAAGGTGTATATTAGTGTAAAAGTCATCTATCTTTATGTCTTGTGTATTCTTTATACATGACAGAAAGTGAGCATTAGTGTGTGTCCACTGCATTTCACTTGGTTTCGGCTGGTGCTTCAGATGCTTTTAAACTCTACAGGATAAGACTGCTGCCAGTGGACAATGAAAAAAGCTTCTGAATAACTGCATCTGCTAAGGTTGGAACATTTCTTCAAACTGAACTGGTGTTCCTTGTCTAAAAAGAAGCCAATTCCTGCAGCACAGAACTGGACAGAACAGAGTGGCCAGAGGAAAGCAGAACATATGTGAACACAACAAAGCAAAACCCAAATAAATCACCTAAATAATAATAAATAATAATAAATAATAATAAATAATAATAAATAATAATAATAAACAATATAATAAATAATATAATAAATAAATAATATAATAAATAAATAATAATAAATAATATAATAAATAAATAATAATAAATAATAATAATAAATAATAATAATAATAATAATAATAATAAATAATCAGGACAGAAACTAAGGAGAGAAAATACCTAAGGCATACCAGGAGGAGAGTGACGAGACACTCTCCTCCTCGTAGGGGAAGCTGTTTAGGGTGAAATACATGAAACAGTTGTGCACACTCACACACCAAAAAATAACCGTACATACATATGAAACGCATGCACTACTTCTATATACAGTCATGTGTCCACCCCCCTTCAGCTTCAGTTTTCAGACAGATGTCCCTCATGTGCCCTCTGATACAGTGAAGAACTCACGGTGGCCGCCCTGGCCGCCTCCCCTGTCTTGTTTCTGTGTGGGTGTGTCCGTGTGGGTGCGTGTCTGTGTGTCGTCTGAATGAGAGTATGTCTGTGTTGTAACACTTTACCTGTGAATGTTTGTCGGCGTTCGTGGATGCTTGTCGGTGTTCGTGTATGTTTGTCAGTGTTACTCGTATCACCTGTGTCTCGTTAGGGTATGTGTATATAAGCGTGTGTATGGCACTACGTCTTTGTCGGTCTATGGTTGTCAAGAGTGTTTGGTTTGTGACTCGTCGTTGTCGTTGGTAAGCGTTGTTTGCATTTGTTTCATCCAAACAAAACCGAAAATAAAACGGTTCACATCACATTTGTGCAGCCTCTTTCTGATGGTAGATGCATGCACTTTAAAATCAACTGTGGTAAGAGCTATTTGTAGCCCTGTGATGACATTTTAGGATTGTTGGAGACTTCTTTATGTATTTTGCGGTCTACTCTTGGGCTGAACTTTTAGTACAGCCTGATCTGGTCATGCTGGAAGTTGTTGTAAATGTTCTTCACTTCTCACACAATTTTTTTCTGGACAGTGGAATGGCTGAATTCTAATGAGATCTTTTTGAGATCTCATTTGAGTTTTGAGATCTTTTTAAATCCAGACTGATATGCATCTACAACCTTCTTTTTGAAGAAGGGCTCTTTGGGCTCTTTGTAGAAATGAGTGGTATCACCATGGTGTGATCCAATCAAGAGTGAACCAATCTAATGTCTGAGTTGTAAATAAGACAACCTCCTCTAAAATCCTCTCCAACCATGGTTTAATCATTTGCAGCTGATGTGATCCACCCAATTCTAATTTTAGCTGTTTTAAGTAGTAATAAATGTGCGGGAGTCCTAATGTTTTCCTCACAAGAAAACTTTCTTTTTTTCTTTCTTTTTTCTCACAAGAAAAGCATTTCTAAAAATCTCATTTCATAAATAATTTTTAATAGATATTTACTGAGTTGATTTGTTTAGTTATATTACCTCCACTCCACGGTATTGTTAAAATTAGGTTTAAATAGACAAAAGACCAAAAAAAAATCAGTGTGCAAAGAAATTTTAACAGGAAGGCAGATGTGGACCGATTTGACATGTGCTGCATCACAAATGAGCCATATGTCTTTATGTTATAAGAACTCCTTACGGAAGTTACGGAAATTAATTTAAGATCACGAGTTACTGATTGGACATACCTGCTATTAGAAATAATATGATTATTTGCCACGTTATCGTAGTTATCGTAGAACTAATGTCATTGCCACTGGGAGTATTCTAAAACGTTCTGAATATTTACTTACATACCGTCACGTCGTTGGCAGAACAGCTACAAGCTACATGGCATAATCTTATCATTCCTAATTCAATCAACGCTAGAACATTTGAACGTAAACTATCTGAACACATTTCTCAGCAGCACTGGGAGTGTCTCCCAAAATTTACTTTAAATTCTCATTCAAGAAAGTGTGCGCTAGTGGTTAGACATCAATAGGTTGTCATTTTCAAAAAGTCATGCAATTCTGTGTCAGGATGTTTCATGTGTGACTGGAAGCGTCAGTATGAGGTGTTGGTGGAACTGTAAGAATACTCCATCCTTCTTCGTCTGTCATATAATCAGAATTAGAAGCTAACGCAAGCTAACGTAACGTAAGCTAACGTAACGTAAGCTAACGTAACGTAAGCTAACGTAACCTAAAGCAACGATGTTTTCGATTTATTTTTAATACCTCTCTTAACTTTATGTGGATGAGCTTTGGTAGATACATGTTACATATCTGCCTTCCTGTTACAGTGTAATAACTTCTGGGCGCACCAAAAGTTGTTTCACACACAAACACATACATATAGCAGCATACAGACAGGCATAGTTCAATTCTGTTTACACACCAGTGTGTGTGTGTGTGTGTGTGTGTTTAGGCAAGTATAAACTATCAAGCTTTAATGTACTTAAATTTTAGTAAATGTAAGGCTATTTATGTGCATTCCATATGTATTGTAGTGTGCGTGCACAAGTGTTTGACATATTTTGCTCTAAACAGTCTCCCATAGTCTCACACTCAGCCATATAAAGACACACACACACACACACACACACACACACACACAAACACTCACCAGATAACAGGTCCCCAGTGACAGAGGCCTCTGGCAAAGGTGAAGGTCCTGGGGAGACAGCTGGGAGATCTTCATCATGGCAATATGTGAGGACATAAAAAAGCCAGAAAACAATAATAAAAAAGAAAAGAAAAAGTGTGAGGAATCTGGCAAGCAGGTGACACCCGGGTACAGCACACCGGTTACAGCACACTGAGGTACAGCACACCAGGTACAGCACACCGGTTACAGCACACTGGGGTACAGCACACCAGGTACAGCACACCGGGTACGGTACACCGGGGTACAGCACACCAGGTACAGCACACCGGGTATAGCACACCGGGTACAGCACACCGGGTACAGCACACCGGGGTACAGCACACCAGGTACAGCACACCGGGTACAGTACACCGGGGTACAGCACACCGGGTACGGTACACCGGGGTACAGTGCACCAGGGTACAGTACACTGGGTACAGTGCACCAGGGTACAGCACACCGGGTACGGTACACCGGGGTACAGTGCACCAGGGTACAGTACACTGGGTACAGTGCACCGGGGTACAGCGCACTGGGGTTCAGTGCACCGGGGTACAGCACACTGGTTACAGCGCACCGGGGTACAGCACACCGGTTACAGCACACCAGGTACAGCACACCGGGTACGGTATACCGGGGTACAGTACACTGGGTACAGTGCACCGGAGTACAGCACACTGGGGTACAGCACACTGGGGTACAGCACACAGACATGCATGCTTCGGACAACATGCACCAGGCACCACTATGTGACAAATCAAAGCATAGAGGGTCCAAAATATATTATATTTATATATATTATATTATATATATTATATATATATCAAATGCTGTAATGAAGACGGGACAAGAGGAGACGAAGCACAGGACAGAGGAAGCGGGCGGGATTCGTCTCCTGTACCTGCACCAAACAGGTCTACATTAGCAGTGGGAGTTACGGCAGCTTTGGACTCTGTGGTGGCACCTTGCTCAGGCACAGAATCAAACATATCTACGAACAAGGACACACACGAGCGTTACGCATCACACCTGTGCATCAGAGTTGCCATCTGGCTCTGAGAGAGACACTAAATGTCCATGGGAATGAACTTAACAAGCTAATGACAGAAGTTCTGTTGCTGTTGTGTTTGCATACGAGAAAACGTCAGTGCGAAACACTTGAATGAAAACAAAAAACAAACATAGATCAAAAATGGACTCGAGAGGTTTTTTTTTTTTACAAGGCAAGTAGCGTTTTGTAGCTTTTAATGGACACTTCACCCAAAAAACAACTGTTGAAGTCCATAACTATTGGCTGCCGGTAACCATGTTAGGGACTGTAGTGTTTTTGGGTGAGACGGTCCTTTAAGACAGCAGTGAAACCCTGGGTGCTGCCAAGCCCTTGGACAAGAAGGGCAGCGAACAGCTGCAGGATGCAAACGAGGATCGCAAAAGCACCTCCCCTTGGGCTTGACTGTGAGCCGTGCGATCCTGCAGGCAACGTGTGAACTGAAGAAGCTGACCACCCAATCAGCACAGCCCAAAGGACAGCAGCTATTGGACAGTTTCACATCATTCATCACCAAAAGCCATTAGCCTTGTATGGCAAGTATAAATGCTTCAAGTTTCGAGACTTTTTATGGTACTTAGAGAGTCTAATACTTTGATAAGGTGGGGGTGGTTCAGGGGTGGTCAAGTTTTCAATTCAACTTAATGCCCAATTTTTCTAAATGATCAAATATAATAAACAAGTAATTAAATAAAAGAGCAATATTATAATGGATGTTGTAGGAGAAGCAAGTCATTATTGTCATAATGCAAGAAAAACAAAGCAATAATGAAAGCAGAGTCTTTACCACCAAAGATGTCCAGTGTGGGTGGAGCTGTCGACTCTGTGGTGGCGGCTGTGGTGGAGGCTGCGGTGGAGGCTGTGGTGGTGGTGGTGGTGGGGCTAGCTGAGGCAGCAAGGGAAGGAGCAGGGGCAGCACTGGGGTCAGAGCTGGGAGGTGAACTGGGAGGTGAACTGGGAGCTGCACTGGGGACGATGCCTGGCTCTCCACCAGTGGGGCTTTCTGTAGCCGTGCTGCCCTCTGCTGGCTTCATGGCAAAAAGGTCGAGCTCTGGGACGACTTCCACACTCCCCTCAGAGGGAGCCCATGGGTCTTTTGGGAAGTGAAGGAGGGGGAGATGGAGGAGGGGGAGGGGCTTGTTAAACAACAAAAACTGCAAAAAAAGAGGCTCACTGAAAGCGCATGATTTCAGATACGAGAACTCAGGTGAGAGAAATGACACATTTAAAATCATGAAAAGATTTTTTTAGTTCGGTATTAGATACAATTATCTTAACCAGAAAACATAAAAGGATTGTTTTTGGTTAACGTTCAGCATCACTTCATCATCTGTAAGTAGACACAGTGTAAGTAGACACAGTGTAAGTAGACACAGTGTAAGTAATCATGCAACTCTTACAGGTGACAAAACACGCACTTTATGCTGTGAATCTGTCACTAAAATGTCACAGAGCAGTTAAAGACCCATGAGAACAATTAATGCTGTGTCTGTGTGTCAAAATCACCTGTCCTCTGTGTGTGTGTGTGTGTGTGTGTGTGTGTCTGTCGGTTTTTACATATCACTGAAGCTCAAAACTCTCATAATGAGTCATTATAATTTTATAATACTAACATTTCACTGTTAGTAATGGTTACAATTATCTCCTCCTTTAAAATTATTATACTTTGTTCATCACTAAAATACACATTAGACCAAATGAATCAAGACACAGAACCACGAAGTTAAAAATAAAGAGAGGAGTTAAGCTCTAAAGGTTATCCTGACAAGTCTTACTATGGGGATATGAGAACAGTTAGAGGGAGGAGCAGGAGCATGTGGGAGGGGCCACAGCAGTGGGGCATTGGCCACGCCCAGTGCTGGGGGTGGGACACCCCTAAGCGACAGCGTGAGCAGATGCTGCTCTACTGGCTTGTGAGCTAGCATAAGCTTCTTAACTACTCAAGCAATGCCATGATAAATAAACAAATAAATAAAATCACAGGTGTTTGAGTAGATACAAGCATAAGGGTGTACATACATTATATGGCCAAAACTTCAGGTATGACTTAAGGTAATTCGCATGTATAAAATTAAGCACACAGTCATGTAAACTTCATAGACAAACACTAGAATGAATCATTGTGGAAAGATCAGTGACAGTAAAGGTGGCACTGTTATAACATGCCACCATCAAATTTATGCCCCTCTGGGGAAGCACTGGGGAAGCACTGGTGAATCACTGGTGAAGCACTGGTGAAGCGTGGAGCGCCGTACACATCACCTGTGCTGTGCTGCATCGCACACAACCAAGTTACAAACTGCCTTTGGAAGCAAACTGTGAAGCTTCACGAAATGGGCTTTCGTTGGTTAGCAGCTGCACCCAACCTCCAAGCATCGGGCTAGAAAGCCATAAAGTGCTCGACCGCTGGACTCTGGAGGAGTGGCAATATGTTTTCTGGAGTGATGAGTCACATTTCTGACAGTCTAATGGACAAATATGGGTTTGGAGGATCCCAGGAAGCACATGACAGAGGAAGCAGGTGGGATTCATCTCCTGTAGCTGCACCAAACAGGTCTAAAATCAGCTGAAGCTGATTTTCAGAGTTTGAGCCCCTTACTTCCAATGAAAGATAATGTTAATGTTACATCAAACATAGACATTTTATAATATGTTATTTTATGACAAACATAGACATTTTATAATATAATATTTGCATATTATGTATTTATATTTGCATATTATATGCTTCCAACTTTGTAGCACTTTGGGGAAGGTCCCTTTCCTGTTCCAGCATGACTGTACAGAGTGAGATTCATATAGCCCTGACCTCAGACCTGTTGAACACCTTTGGGATGAACTGTTTTGATGATATGAACGAGGCCTTCTCACGCAATATCAATATACCTCACAAATGCTCCTCTGACTGAATGGGCACAAACACCCACTGACACTCCTAAAGCTCATATAGGTGTGATGATTGAGTGTCCACATATTTTGGCCATATATTGTATTTTGGCGAGTCTTGCAATTATGTAATTATATCATACACACACGCACGTGGCCACACACACACACACACACGCACACACATGGCCACACACACACACGCGAGCACACACACGCGCACACACACACGTTCCCAGTGCACCCACCAGATCCGGCACATGCATCAGCAGCGGCTGCTGGAGCTCCACCCACAACCGGCCCGTCACCCGGAGAGGGAGCAAACACATCTGCAGCACCAGACAGGCACAACAAACAAACAAACAAACAAAAACAAACAAAACCAGTCGAAGAGTAGAGAGGAGCAAGAGAGAAAGAGAGGTGAGAGAGAGAGAGAGAGAGAGAGAGAGAGACAAACGGGCACAAAAAAAAAAGATCAGTTAAGGAGATCGGAGCCTGACCGTAAGCAGACACCAGACCTTCTATAAAAGCCCAAAAGTGGTCATCTTTCAAGCCACCATGAGCTGGCTCCACCAGCACAGAGCCTCCTCTGGGTGTGACACTTGAAAAGCAAAGCTCTCAGACAAGCGGGTGAGAGAGATGCGAAGTTGCAAGTCTGCCCCCTGCAGGCTGAAGCTGTGAGCGCCACACTTGTGCTCTGTTTTAGAATGCACATTGCTACACTCACCATTCAGCCGCCTGTTGATTAAACAGCATGGGTTTAATCAACCGACTCAGTCACGCTACAGACAAGGTGGGTACGAAAAATAATGGAGGCCATAAAATTTAATAAATAATTATTAACACAATGATCAAACGTTTTTCTAAAATGCTAATGATATAATAAATCAGGTATGTCAGTAAAAGATCAGGCCTTCTCTGTCCATAACATCATAAAACCATACTAGTTTCTAGTCCATCAACTTGCATAGTAGGAATTTTTGTAATGATTTCTTTGGGAGGGAACAGATGGTCATACAGCTTAACTTCACCTAGCCGTGCTCCGCTCCACTACATTTTGGGTTTTGCTGCGGGGGAGGGGTGGACTGACCTCCAAACAGGTCCATGTCTGAGATTGAAGAGGTCGGGGCGGAAGCGGGAGCGGGAGCGGGGGCTGGCAGTGAGGCGGGCGCGGCTGGTATGTCAGCGTTAGCGTTAGCTGTGGGCACCGTGGCAGCGTCAGCTACGCTAGCTGCGGAGTCGGCCTCAGGCAGCAAAGCTGCAGGTGTGCTAGCAGCAGGTGCTGCTGTGAGAGCTGTTAGAGAGTCTGAAACCCCCAACAACACCATGACACAAGAGGAGAGGAGAGGAGAGGAGAGGAGAGGAGAGATGAATAAAAGACGAGAAAAAACGAGAGATAATTGTTGATAAATTATGTACATCTGGTACTTTACACAGGTGTGACAGGATACAGAGATGATTAGGAGGCACGTAGACATTGTAAAAAGAAAATACAAAACTGCAGTCCCATGAGAATCGCTCCTACATACTGTAAAGGTACTCAGTGTAACACAGTCACATGATTCTCTGATCACTGAATACAAGGGCAGCTCTCAGTTGACAAAACAACAACTTTTCTTCCACATTTGTGTCACATGGTTACTTTTCATCAAAAGGTAAATGAACACTCATACTCACCCTCACCCAGGAGATCTGAGAATCCAGCAGAGAGGCAAGAAAAACACAAGAAATGCATGTGACACCAATGCTATTTTACAGCACCCTAATGAGGGATTTTAGTGGCCATTTTCATCCCAAACACTGTGAACAAGGTGCAGCTGTAGCAGGTGTTATTACTGCAGGGGTTCAACTGTTATAGCAGATGGCAAAAATGTTCACGAATGTGTGTCTGTGTGTGTCTGAGTATGTGTGTATATGTCCTACTTTGAGCTGTTCAACTAATAGTTACCCTAATGGTGAGAGAGTGAGTAAATGAAATCACATTTCTGATAGTCTAATGGACAAATCCATTGAGGTGCTTGATGATCATCCAGATCTTGATGATCCTTCGAGATCTTGATGATCATCCAGATCTTGTTCTCAGGGACTTTTTCCTTGCTACTGTCACCCTTGGTTTGCTCACTGAGGGCTTGGACTCAGACGGTTGTTGTAAAAAGTGCTATATAAATACATTTTGACTTGACTTGGCTTGACTTGACTGTAGGAGGAACCAGGAGTTGATCTCCACACAAGATAGATAGATAGATAGATAGATAGATAGATAGATAGATAGATAGATAGATACTTTATTGATCCCAAAGAGATATTCAAGGGATCAAACAGGGGAGGGGTGACCCCCCTGAGGGGCGCAGGGGGAAAGGCGAACTTCCCTCCCCCTGATGGGCTGATCTCAACACAAACAGGGGGAGGGGCGAACTTCCCTCCTCCTGATGGGCTGATCTCTACACGAACAGGGGGAGGGGCAACCTTACCTCCCCATGAGGATGTGGGAGCTGCTGAGGCACCTGCACTGGGAGCCAGCAAATCAAAATCCACCAGGTCATTAAAGCCACTGCTGCAGGAAGAAAGGGAGTAAGGAAAGAAAGAAAGCCATTAGAGTGGTAAGCATGAGCTCTGAAATGGTGTTGTGGTAGAAGCATTGTGGGGGCTGTAGTGCAGAAGGAATGCTGTTGCAGTGGGGAGTATTACAGTGGTTTAATGGTGAAAGAGTGATGTAGTTTTGTAGAGGCAAAAGAGAGTTCTAGGGGTGCAGTGGAGTGCTGTACTGCTGTAATGGTATAGTAGTGGAGCAGGGTTGTAGTTAGAAGTGCAATGGTGTAGTGGTGGAGGAGTGGAGTTACAGTGGTGTAGTGGTGGAGGAGTGGAGTTACAGTGGTGTAGTGGTGGAGGAGTAGTGGTGTGGTATAGCAGTGGAGGAGTGGTGGTGTAGTGGTGAAGGAGTGGTGTAGTTGTGCCTCACTTGGTTGTGCCTGCAGTTGCTGCTGCCTTTGGTTGTTCGGCTGTTGGGGCTTGTGGTGCTGCACCTGCAACAGCTCCACTTGCCACCATGCTGGGTGGAGCTATGGCTTCCACTGTCTTTGTGGGTGTGCCAGAGGGGGTTCCATTACTGGCTACAGAGCCCTTCTGTACAGATAAATTCATTTATCTGTTTATAAGAAAAAAACTCCACAAAAGCCTAAGACTCATTTTATCATTTTATGGATACACACATTATGTATTATTATTCATTATTATAATAATATGCTGATATATTTTATGTAGAGACTGTTATTATGTAGAGACTTGAATTAGAATGAATGAATATTACTCACCTTAGTCGGTGACCTAAAAGTAGAACAAACAAGAACTATATTGACCAGGGCTTTCTTAAACACATCACGAGGGACAAAAATATGAGCAGAATAAAGTGTTTAGGACCATGAGAAAAGGAGGTTCAGTTGCAAGCAAGACAGACAGGCAGTAACTGGTTTGTTGAACAGATTTTGACCAAATCAATATATATCCATTTTACTGTTAAATAACTCCCGCTCTTGAAATCTTGTATAAAGATTTCACTGTTTTAAAAAAAAACAATAATAACTAAACACGGTAAAATATTCCTGACCAACATGCACAAACGTTGAACAATAATGATATGAACACTACCTAAACAGCAGAATTCATATCAGTGTAGAATTCACAAAACAGAGACTTGATATTCATCAGTTCTAATTAAACACAAGCTTAACGTTTACACTGGGACACTGGACCAAAACTATGTTCACATGAGTTCTATAGATTTGCAGCAAACTGAACTTCTTTATTATAAAACTGAAGTTCAAGAGCTTCATCCATAGAATTACAAAGTGAACTTGAATGACAAAAGAATGACAAAAACAAATAAAAGTAAATATACACACAAATAATTGAATATATTCATTCCGATATGTATTCTATAATACTTACTCATCACTGTCAACACAAGACAAAGCAGGAGAGAATATTAATTGTACCTGTTTTTTCAATAATTTCTTAATTCAGTTGGCCAAAATAATACAAATGTTGAAAATAACAATATTGATAAACACAAATGATAGCAATGTACTATATGTATAGACCTGTTAAAACATCACTGTACTGTATGTATAGACCTGTTTAAACATCACTGTACTGTATGTATAGACCTGTTTAAATATCACTGTACTGTATGTACAGACCTGTTTAAACATTACTGTACTGTATGTACAAACCTGTTTAAACATCACTGTACTGTATGTACAGACCTATTTAAACATCACGGTACTGTATGTACAAACCTATTTAAACATCACTGTACTGTATGTACAGACCTGTTTAAAAATCACTGTACTGTATGCCCAGACCTATTTAAACATCAAGGTACTGTATGTACAGACCTGTTTAAACATCACGGTACTGTATGTACAAACCTATTTAAACATCACTGTACTGTATGTACAGACCTGTTTAAAAATCA
>JAOYMR010000003.1:18796339-18808080 GCA_025802075.1 Tenebrosternarchus preto | reverse complement strand
CACAACATCCACACCACAGCTGAGTACAACATCCACACCACACAGCTGATGGTCACAACATCCACACCACACAGCTGAGTACCACATCAGACCTCGCTGTTCCACCTGCGTGTACAGGTTCCCACAAAAGCCCAAAGATTACAAGGATCCACAACGGACTGCAATTGTTTTCCCACCAGTATATTTTTGTGTATATTATATATGTGTGCTGTTTGCTGTATTGCCCGATCCTAATTCTGCACTAAACACCAATAAAATACTGTGGTAGTGCAAATGTTTCGATTTTAAGCCGTTATGCATCAGTAGTGTGGCGTCTCCACTGGAGGAGAACGAAACGACCTGCACTGGCTTGGCAGAGAACTTCATCTTCATCGTCTCACATTGCAGGCCAGTCCTGAAAAAGGTCCTTCATACCCAGGAACTGCACGCGAGCTCTCAGCGGTGTACCAAACACTCGTCCTATGAGCTACCTTCCCTAATCAATATCAATAAGTGATATCGAGTTCCCAGTGCTACAGATGGACAGGCTGCAGTTTTCAGTGCCTGTTCCTATTAATGTAGCCATTTGGACGCATACCAGAGCACTGACAGATTTTTGTTCTTTCCCATTAGATTGCAGTCATGAATCTAGTCATGAATCTAGGTGCTTTTGACAAACGTTGGAACGCTTTTCTTTATTCAGCACTAAATACAGTAAAGACAACTTGTGCAATAAGTCCAGGACTGTGTCGATAGGACAGGCTCGCTGGTGAGTGGACAGGCTGGTCACTAGCACTGCCTTTTAAAAAAGAAGGAGTGTTCAAGCAGGAAAACTACAGCATGCAGGACCACTGCAGGACCACAAACATCTTTCCCTTTTCTTTCCGACCAAAGTGTAAAACAGATACATGCAAAAAGCTGTCTCCACAGCAACCACAGCACTTCCTTTAAAGGACCAAGTCCCTTTTTGTTTTCAGTATTCAGTCAGTTCAAGGATTCAGTATTCAGTCAAGGCCAGTGTTCATTCTTACAGCAAGCAAAGAATTAAGTGACTCGTGCTATGAACAATGCCAGTTACATTATAAATGGTGAACCAAAGGGAAAGACTGTAAAGAACATCATTCCTTGTGAACTTATTTCCAACCCCCATCCTGGAGATCATCTTTCGGTTCCGTTTAAACACTTCTAGTACACTTATGTTAGCACAGTATTTTTAATTGCGGGATGGGACAGGTGAGACATGTTTGATGGTACAATACGGTATATGTTCTCTAAGCAAACAGGTGTGTAGAGGACAACCTACTGCTGTAAAGTGGGTTCTACTGCGGAGCTCACCATAGGTACTCAGCCAGCTCAGGCCTGATTTTCAGTGAATTCATGGATTAAGGCAAAGATGGTCATCATGAAAGATTCAGAAGGCCATAAACTCTGCAATGTAAACAGGAAGTTCCTACCTGTAGTCTTCCACTCAGCTGTGAGCTGTAAGGGGCTCAACCACAACGCCTCACCTAACCAGGACGCAACATCTGGCACGTCCTGCATGGAGGTTGTCAAATGCTGACATTAAATTTGAACTATACACCATTTTTAGCATTCAAAAGCCTCATTTCATAAATGTTTCTCCAACTTAATATTTAATTAGTTCCTGACATGTCAAAACAAGTGAGGAGGCTTATTCACTTATTCTAGGATCATCTGACGTAGGATGGAGTTCTGTTCCCACAATACTGAATTCACACTGGAACATATCCTGTACTCTTTTATATAGTTATTACGTGACACTATAATGTCTATGTTGAGTTTTACAATGTACAGGTATTAAAATGTTTTTTTTTCTACAAAAATATGTTATCTTTAAAGTGGATACATTTTTTTTATAATAAACATTTAAATAAGTTTGATGTTTTTTTTGTTGTTTTATACAAGTTTGACAGTTTCTTTTTTTCTGACATTTCTAGTTTTATTTTATTTTTCTTTCTTTATTCTATTTTATTCTATATTTTATATTATTTTTTATTTTTTACATCGCTTGCGCTTAATTTGTATTTATATCTATAGTTGTAAACTTACTTCATTTCTTCTTTTAACACGTATGGAGCATCTGTATAAAACTGCATTTTTCCCCCTTGGGGATTAATAAAGTATTCTGATTCTGATTCTGATTCTTGGTCTACGTATTTTCAACCACATTGGGAAAAGCCACATAAAGGTGGAGCAACTGAGGTGATTGGTGGTGTGGGTACATGGAGGCCTGGGTGGGTGATTGGTGGAGTGGGTACATGGAGGCTTGGGTGGGTGATTGGTGGAGTGGGTACATGGAGGCCTGGGTGGGTGAATGAAATGGTGCATCACATTATTTAATGTGGTAGATCCAAATGGAACCGGTAGTCCTGAACATACATTAATGGTGCCAGTGGTAATGGTGAAATACATTTGGAAATGGTGGCACCAAGTATACATTAATAGTACCAGTGTGGTTGGGTACAGCCTCGGTGGGAAAGCCAACATGGATTTTACGGGTTGTGTGTGCTGGTATCAGTGCATAAACCCCAGATGGACCCGGTGCACTGAGCATGTCTGGACGGTGTCAGTGGGCCTGGCTATGGCCTTTTTCACCAGAGAGCAGTTTGGGTTCATGTTTAAAGAGGTGTGGTTTATAAGTGAGTTTGGAGGTGGGTAAGGCTGGGTCACCAGACCTTGTGGGTGACACCTCAGGAAGTGTTATGGGTTTAGTTCATTGAGCCACCAAAGAAGGGGGAGGTGCCTACCTGATGACCCCTGTGAAAGGGGAGGTGCCTACCTGATGACCACTGTAAAGGGGGAGGTGCCTACCTGATGACCCCTGTGAAGGGGGAGGTGCCTACCTGATGACCCCTGTAAAGGGGGAGGTGCATAATATATTGACCTACTTTTCTAAAGAGCGATGGAACGACTCTTGGTTTTGTCAATGTGTGTTTGTGGAAGCCGTATCTCACAGCACATGAATGAACAGCAAAGGGCTTCTGTATCTATAGCCCTCACTGTGCAGCAGAAAACAAAAAAAATTACCCATAATCCCTCTGTGATAGAGAGTGCAATAGCAAGATTTCTCTTTTAAAAAAAGGGCGGGGCAAGAGAGAAAGAGAGTGAGAGAGAAACAGAGTCAGCATGAAGTAAACTATACAGGACACACTACGAAGACATGATTCACTCTCGCTTGCCCCCCCTCCCCTCCACACTCTCTCTCTCTCCCTTCTATGGATGTGCCAACTGGCTCTGTTCCTGTCTAGTTCTGCCAAATTCAGCAGGTTCCTGAGGAGATGGGTCTGAATAACTGGCATACTAAAATGTACTAGGCCCTAACTATTTTACTGGCTGATTTTACAATATTTACAAAGGCTATTCAACACCTAGTAGTAAAAGGAACAGATCACCTCTATGCTGACGAAACACACTGCTCTTATCACCGCACACAGGTAAAAGCTTTTGTTTAGACAGATGTAATGCATTCTTATCTGTACTGGCCCTTCTTGCTAGCCATAGAGAGCTAGGTGTTCAATAACATACAATCTGTAGCTTCTAACCAAATGGATTTCCTTTCTAAAGACTCCTATTCTCTACTACTGTGATCTCAGGCTTTAGTTTCTGTCTCCAGGCACAGGGCCTGTTCTGGGAGTCCAGGCCTCCAGAGGATGAAGCGCTTCAGTGTTTTCACTGTGCTCCTGCTCCTCGTGAGGGAGGTGGAGGCAGTGTCTAGCACAGCTCCTGCTCTACATGAGGGAGGTGGAGGCAGTGTCTAGCACAGCTCCTGTTCTTCGTGCTGGACCGTTCCCCCTCTCATGAGAGCAGAGCTCCTGGGAGGCCTGCTGTGAGCCTGGTGCTGATTAGACAGGAAAAACAACCCTTTTCTGCATTATTGATGTCACAGGCCTGTGGTTTTTGTGTGCGTGTGTATTTGTGTGTGTGTGAGTATGAGGGAGAGACAAGAACTGCCGAATAAAAACCGGGAAAGCATTTTGGACATCTGTGCAATGAATGGATTCAAAAGAGTACCACAGCCATTCAGTCTCGACAGTGTGAGTGTGTGCATGCATGTGTAAGTGCACGTGTGTGATTATTGCCCAGCCCACATCTACTTTGTGAAGCCTGTCCTTGAAATCTGCCCATCAATGCAAATTAAACAGAGAGCATCAAATATCCTCCATCACAAAATTTAAAATAACGCAGTAAAAGATATATTATAAATTATAATTTACATATACGAACAACCAATACACAGTTTATATATATGAATATAGAGAAGCATGGAGTGTCCTCGCGGAAGGGCTGCTGGAGGGTGGTACACTATAGGAGTGTACTTTTTGTGAGACTGTGTGCGCGCGCTGGTGCGTCTATATGCACGTTTGTGGGTGACCCTGTCCAGCGTGCTGAAAGCCACGCCCACTCTTACAGCCATTGGCCAACAGCCTCAGTTCCTATTCCTACACAATGACAACAGAGGAGAAAGAAAGAACAGTACAACTGCAGGTCATGCCTTCTCTTACACTTATGCTAAGTAAACGGCAGGGAAAGGGAGACACACAGCACCTCATTATCCTCTGCTGTCTACTCTGGGATCTCGGAAACAGAACAGAGACGTTACCTCAGTCCTCCCTACTAGGGAACCGTATCAAAATGTCGCCTTTAACACTGCGACAAAGTGTAGAGCAGATACGAGAGGCGGGCTGCAAGCTTCACACTCCAAGTATAATGAACAGGCAAATGTCAGCATTGTACGTGTTTGAGAGAGAGATGAAGAGTGAGAGAGACTGAGACAGTGAGAGAGACTGAGACAGTGAGAGAGACTGAGACAGTGAGAGTAGGTAATCTTGTTAATGAGGTGCTGAAACAGAATAAACAATGACCACATTTAGAAACTTTAGAATCATTTTATGTCTCTTTCTCAGTTTCATTCACTCATCACCCCTGGCCACATAATTCAATGCAGAGTTTTCAAACTCCTGAATCCAAGTTAGCCAAACCCCGTTTTCTAATTTGATGGAGCTGAATTTAAAAATAAAGTACATTAACATTAACACAGATGTTTTAGCATAATAGGACCTTGTGTTGTCGCTAATTAAAACACTAAAAATAAACTAAGCTTTAATGCTTACATGTCTTCATCTTTGCAGGAGGTGAACAGCTGGCCTTGTATACACACACACATGCGCGTGCACGCTCACACACACACACACACACACACACACACACACACACACATACACGCATACACAGTTTACAATTAGTCACATTCAGCAGTCTCAGGCATATCTGAATGTTTCTGATACCCTACCAGAGCTAAATGTTCTCAGGCACATGTACTGATAACCCCGACATCCTGACCTCACAGAACCAGTACACTGCTGTGGGTCAGAACCACTAAATAAGCACCTCCCTTCCTCCACCTCTTCTGCCTGTACACACCATCTCGCCTCCCTGAGGCTATAAAAATAAAATCGGGACATTCTGGAAAGTCAGGAAACAAAAGCCCCTGAATACTTGCTTCTTTTCATAGACTTGCGTGCGAATTAGAATGTTCTGGAAAATAAATAAATGTGCCAAACTAAAATAAATATTTCTTGAAATATTCTAGAATCTTCCAAATAATCCAAGTTCAAAAATGCGGTGACTACAAAAGTGGCAACGGTATTTTTTTTTTTAAGTGTGTGGGTCCATTTGGGACCTCCTGAGAAGTTAAGTCCCATTACACTGTTTACCCCCAAGATCATAACTGGGGGGACAGATCCATCAGGGTAAGAATGCCTTGTTGCTCCCCAGGTGAAAATGGGATAACCAGTTTCCTTCTAAAGTGTAATGCATTTTAGTTCAGGATTATACAGATTGAAATGCAGCTAATAGCAATACACAACCACACTATACACACCAATATTTGTATTGCATTGGGGGGGGAATCAAAAGCTCTTGGCATCTTCTACAGGTAGAAGGTGTTAACTGACACGTTAACCTGATTTAGCTTTACTTCATATAATCCAGTTTTGCTTGGTATCTACTGCCAAATATAATCCATGTATGCTGAGTAAAGGTACCCAAACCTTTCCAGCTCGATCCGAATCCAAAATCAGGTCTTTTTGCTGAAGTAAATGAATGTGCACTGAATGGGCAAAGCGGTAATGGACTACAGTGAGCAGTAAGCAAGTGTAGAGAGGATTTATGAAGAATCCCATCCACACAGGAGCCAGGCAGCCCACATGGCCTCAACAGACTCCCAAGACCGAGTGCTGAATTCTAAATATTTAAAACCACACCCTTATTTTTAAGGATAGCTTAGTTTTCGAACAATGATCTATTACAGACACATTATATTTAGACTTTTTTTTAGATGCCTCTAAATATTAGAACAATTTTCTGTGTTGCAAGACAGTTAGTGAGAATTTCCATTGGTGTTCCACTGTTTGCTATTAGTAATTCTAAAAGGTGCAGTCATAAAATTACATTCTGACCACTGAACAGGCAGCAAACTGCTTAGATCATCCCTGTTCCCTCCGGCATCTGGCGTTCAACAGAAAGTGGTTGAGCACATGACGGAATGGTGCTCAAACTGTCTAAAAGTGAGTGGTCTCATGACTCAGCAGTTTTAGGAAATTCAAAGCGACTGACACCCAGCAGGTCACTGCTGGGAGGGGGGGGGTGTCCCACTAATGAAGCTCTACATGCTGGGCATGTCAAACGTGACACATAAGATCACAGTGATTAACAAATCCCTGACTAGTGAACATCCTGCTATTCTGAATAAATCCAGTTCACACACACACACACACACACACACAAGACATGCAGAGCATTTCTGTACTGCGTCCCAAATCATGCAGTGCAACGGTTTCCCCTCCAGATTTACTGAGACAGTCTCATTACCCCTGGGAGTGACAGGAGTGTGATCCAGGGGTAAAAGTGTCAGGCCTGCATCCCATTGAGAAGCAACGTTTACATATTACTGACACAGAATAACTAGAATAATCACATTTTCTATGTGTTTAATATCTGAACCTGTGAATACAGTCATGATTACATATTAAGTCCTCTTAAAGCAATTTACACAAAGCACCATGAGGGATATTTAACAGTCTGTGCTTTGCTTATTTTTTGTTTATTTTGCACAACATTAACAGGGTCCCAAAGAAACTCATTTTTTTCAGTTTTCTGAAGTGTCATGCAGATTTGATCATGCTATAGGCTAGATATATCTTAATGCTTTTAGTTATATTATATAAACTCTTTGCTGTTTATTTCCTTGTAAAGTGTCCTTGTGTGTCCTGAAAGGCGCTTATAAATAAAATTCTATTATTATTATTATTATTATTATTATTATTATTATATGCAATATGTCATGTGTCCAGCTATGTTTAGGCTAATAGGCAAATATTTCAATTGCTGTATAATAAAATGCATAACATTAATAAACTAATTAATTAATATTACTAAACATTAATTAATAAACTAAATGCTAAGCAGGACACTGGCCTACTTGTATATTGTCATTTGTAGAAACTCTACTATGCAAAACCTTATTAATAAACCCGTTTAAAAATGCTATCAGCTTCCTAGTGGAGAAGAAATTGGGCAGAGTCCTCATGTTCCAGATAAACAGGCTAGTGGTCATGAGATTGGAACACAAGAGAACGGGACACAGGTACTAGGAAGGGCAACTGTATGAAAACCAGCCTTGGCGATGACCCTGACAACCCCAAGGTTCTTGTTTGTATGTGTGTACATGGAAAATACAGACACAGAGACAAACAGAAAAAAGACCTAGATTACTCTATAGTATTTCAATTATTCTATGCTCCAATTTATCTAGAAAATCATGTATCTAGAAAAGGTGTGTCTTCGTGGATGGTACCAACATTAAAAGCCAGTGATATCCAAGGCAGACCGAATGTGGTAAAGCAGACAGACTGGAAGGCAGCCATGTTCTCTGGGTTCAGTGTGACAGACTCACTGTGAAATGAAGCTTAGTTACACACAACCGTCACAAGCAACCATATCTTCAGCTACCAGTCTAAATGCTGGCAACCTCTCAGTAGCACAGACTAGGCTTCCTACCACATCCAGTATTTCAGCACCTCGGAGACCAAGCACAGAATACTGACCTACATACGAGTGTGTGCCTGTATGTTGTATGGCACATACCAAAGGAGTGGTAGTGGCAGTTTTCCAAAACGCGGCACTTTTCTCACAGGTGTATTTAATCGGTTTCATAAAAAAAACGCACAGGGCACTCTCGACCGTGACCAACTTACATTCGAGATGTTTTTTCTTCGGTGCCATCACCTCGTGTGTGGTTGCTTTACAAACCGCACGCGCCACCTCTGAGCCCGTCAGGCTGTACTGCGCCGCGGCGATGCGGTCCGTCAGTGTCTGACCCGACATCTTCTGTCCTCAGCAATCACAGAGCGAACTTATCCCCTCGGAGAGTGGCGTACGACCTCGGTCCAGGGCGGCTGACTAGAATTCCGTAAGGATGGAGCCCTCTAGCGAATCTCGGCAGTGGCTTAGGATACGAATATGGTATTTTATCAGGCCAAACGAAGATGAAGCCTTTAACGTATGTAATACGTGCGCAAAGATTATGCTACCGTTCCACTTACAATTCGAGGTGATCAGCCTGAACACCTTTTAACGCCTGAACCGATAAAGAACTTCCCAGTATGTCCCAGAATAATAATTTACAGTCAGTATCTGCAAATAACAACCCTGTCAATCTGTCTCATGTGGCTCCTGAATCATAAAGACTACATGCAACCGCAAATAATAATTTTACTATGGTATGTTATTTAACACCTATTTGCGGAACGCTCACAGAATATGCTTATAGCCTGCTCTACCCTAGACGTGATATCAAAACGATGGCTTGTTTCAGATGATGCTCCTCCGAAAAGCCGTCGTCCTTCTTCCATCCAGCTCAGCGATTAATCTGAACAATCTTTTCGCTTTTCCCCAACCGTCAGACGCTTTGCATTATCCTCCACATCTCCATAAATCGTGCTCTCGTCTTCCCATGTACCCCGTGGCAAAGTCCAACAACGGACAATTCCTGATCGACGAACGCGGTTGACCTGAGCGGAATTAGTGGATCCTGCCCGGCGTATTTTTTTATTTATTTTCTGCGTCTCATTCTCACTCCTCCCCTCGCGTGAGTCGTCACACGTCATTAAAACCACGATTGCGTCTAATTTAGCGTACAAGAGCGCTGTTTTGAGAAACGTTCGCTCTCAGATCGTGATATTCTTTGCTCTCAATTTATCTACACGTTGCAGTTCTTCCATTTATAATCTAAAATAGCAAAAAAAACGAGGGGGAAGAAAGGAACTGCTTCCGTTGCTTATTGAATGTAGTCAAAAAGTGAAAACCATGCAGTGTAGTCCGGTTTATCAAAGCTGTCCTTTATTTCAACAAATCAATAAACGCTCAAAGATACCTTCGTGCATTTTGATAGCGAAGCAGTCTACATTGCATTTTATGGTTTCCAAGATGATTTATTGATGCTGACAAACAGTTCAAAGTGTGATCAATTAGAATTACAGAAATAAAAGTTTAGTGCAAGTCTGTTTGGTAAAACGGGAAATCCTGAGGTCTGCTACAGGCCTGCCGCCTGTCTGCTGACAAGGGCTCTCAGAAATATGCTTTACATTTTTAAATGTTTTTTTTATTATTTTATGTTAAACAACATGGAATGACGAAGAATCTTCACATTATTCAGAGGGCTTATACTAATCAGTGCAATCACAGCTGCCCTCTGAATACAAATAAAAGTCTTTAAATAATAACATTTGGGGGAAAATACATTAATTATAAATAGAAAAACAAAACCATGTACAAACATTTTGTAATATTTGATCCCTCGCATTCTCTTTCCTTTAAAAGGTGAGGTGTTAAGTGTTTGTTTTCCCCTCCCCCCATAGTTCAGTGCGTATCTGTTTTTGTTCTCAGCGTGCAGTCACGTTTTGATGAGCCCTTCCAGGAAGTCCTTCTCCACCATCTCCTCGATGTGCTGCCGGGAGCGGCTCCACAGTGCTTTGTGGCCCTCGGGCTTGCAGGGTTTGTGTGCGGGGCCCGCGTCCGTGGTCAGAAGGCTGTGGCAGGGGCCTAGACGGCTGCTGGCCTTGCTGCTGAACACCTGGCTGAGGAGCGTGAAGAAGGGCAGGAGCTGCTCCATACTCCGGATCCCGTTCAGCGTCAGCATGAGGCGGCCCGGCTCCCACGCCAGCGTGCGCCCCGACCCCTCCTCTTCCAGGGTCTTCTGTGGTTGGGGGTGGAGAGAGGGTATGGGGAAGTACAGGATAGACACCAACCCATGCTTTGGGTTTCACCCAATGTGGGATAATGGAGAAATATACCCTTAACCTTGCCAAACTTCCATAACTCTATTTAACAACTTTACAAATACTTCATGCTGTTGCACAAGTAACTGTGCAACTTTATTTAGTACTTACTTAGTACTCTAGGCTTATTTATTTAGTACTTTTATCAGTTGCTGTTTAGATCCATTGTCCAGTGGTCCTTGTGGTTCTGGTGTTTTCACACATGCTCATGTGGGTGTGTGTAGCTGACAGCTGCTTTACCTTTGCCCTCTTCCTCAGAAGCTTTGCCAGGCGGACCACGTAGGGTTTGAACTCTCTCTGGTGTGTCCCCTGCCGTCGCACTTCCAGGCCCGAATCATCTGAGGCTTCTGGGATGAACGCCCAGCGATACCTGGACACCACACACACACACATCTCTCAACATGCCCAGTGATACTTGGACACCACACACACATCCCTCAACACGCCCAGCAATACCTGGACACCACACACACATCTCTCAACACGCCCAGCGATACCTGGACACCACACACACATCTCTCAACACGCCCAGTGATACCTGGACACCACACACACATCTCTCAACACGCCCAGTGATACCTGGACACCACACACATCTCAACACCCCCTCTAGAAAAGCTTGGGTATGGGAACGCATGAGCATCTGGTTCAGAGATGACGTCATTAGGGAATGACGTCACAGGAGCTCTTATTCCATAGGGGTGTACTGTGTACACGTAGAGCAACTCCTAGTGAAGCTCTAATCCTATGGAGTTATAGCTCAGAACTGTTGATCATAACTACTCTTAAATTACCAGGATCAGGGTGAGAAAGAAATTACAGTAACAGAAAAGGCCTTGTACCAGGTGTCTGCATGTAGCACCTGACTGAAGTGATTATAAGAAGCTTTAGCAGAAACGTTTGCTACAGGGTAAAGGAAGGCTCAACACCCCTCCTAAGATCCAAAGAGAGGTGTTTGGTCCTGAGGCGCCGGTTCTTGTAAGCACTCACATCTGGAACTGTGGCAGGCTCTCGGAGGGCAGGGTTAGGGCCAGGTCCAGGAGTTTGCAGGCGGACAGGTAGAGGTTGAGCCAGCGTTGGCTGTTGTAGGAGGTAGAGAAGCCGTTTCCTCCTGAGTACGTGGTCTCCAGCCCTGCCACAGAGGGTGCAGACATCCTGCGGAAAGCAGAGGGACGCGGAAAGATTCAAATACGTGTCCTATGCTAACTCACCAAGCCACACTGTAGGGTCCACAATGACACCTTGGTACACTGTAACAGAAGGGTGGGTCTGCAAAACAACCCAAGGACGGACCATAACAAGATTCTGCACTTATCGACTGGAATTTCAGAGCTAGTGACATCCGTTAGCCGCTGTAGGAGCGGAGTGCGGAAAGACTGGGCAGCCCTGCAGTGCACACGTCTG
>JAOYMR010000003.1:18751006-18765818 GCA_025802075.1 Tenebrosternarchus preto | reverse complement strand
CAGTGAGGGTGCTCCCAGTCTTCCCCACAGAACAAGCACATATGCATCCCCAAAATGTTCCCCCACATTTCTATAACTGAAACCAACCAAATAACTGCACACGAACTCCATATTAAATGAACTATACATAGTTTATAGTCTCTCTCGCTCATCTCCCAGCATCCTCTGCTGGCGAGTGGCAGGGCTTGTCAGTCCGCATGCCCGGTGCCGTGACTTAGCCCCCCCCATAGTCAGCCGTCCCGGCGACCCTCCGTGCGGGAACCCGACGAGAAAATCATCCAAGTGACGGGGCGGTCTGCGGGCCCTCTGCGGCCTGGCAGGCCGAGTACCTGAGTGGGGCTGAGAGGCCTGCGCGGCCTACCGGGGGGCGAAGGCACCCCAGCGTCCATCTGTCCAGGGCCCACCGAAACGTACTCTCCCGCCGCGCCGACACGAGCTGTAGTCAGGTCCCCAGCGTACGGACCGGTGCTGTCCTGGGGAGCACAATGTACAACGGCATCAGCGTCCACATTACCGTTCTGTCGGCCGGCAGGGTCTTTGTGCCTGTACGGAGTCAGCCTGTCTCTGTGTACGACGACACGTTAACCCTGTACACAACCTCGCTGAGCTGCTCCACCACCGAACACGGCCCCACCCAACTTGACTGTAGTTTCGGGCAGAGGCCCCTCGACTGCTTAGGGTTAAACAGCCACACCTGTTGGCCCCGGGCCAGCGGACCCCCAGTACACCGCGTATCATATGCTCTTTTCTGCTTCAGGCTTGCAGCCCCCTGGGCGTCCCTCACCGCCCTATGTGCATCATGCAGCCTCTCTAGGAGGTCCTTCACAAACAACGGGCTGGGCTCGTACGGCGGGCCTGCGTCCGGGGGTGCCCCAAACACGAGGTCCACCGGCGTGCGGAGCTCCCTGCCGAACATAAGGCACGCGGGGGTGAACCCGGTGAACTCCTGCACCGCAGAACGGCATGCGAGCAGCACTACGGGTAACCGCACGTCCCAGTCCTTCTGGTGTTGGCCGGTGACCATGGCGAGCTGGGTCGCCAGCGTGCCGTTAAACCGCTCTACTAAACCGTCTCCCTGTGGGTGTAGTGGTGTGGTCCTGGTCTTATTTATTCCCAGTAGCCTGCACACCTCCCCCATGACCTCAGATTCGAAATTTCGCCCCTGGTCGCTGTGCAGCGTTTCCGGTACCCCGAAACGACAAAAGAACTCGCTGACGAGTACGGACGTGGTCGTGGTCACGCTCTGATCTGGTATGGCGTATGCCTCGGGCCACTTCGTAAAATAGTCCATGGCCACTAGGACGTAGCTGTTTCCCTTCACCGTAACCGGACCCATGACATCAACGGCGACCCTCTCCATTGGCGAACCCGAACGCATAGGGACCAGTGGTGCCCTGGGTCTCGACGCCAGCCCCTTTTTGGCGGCACATGTGTCGCAGCAGTGCACGAACAGCTCGACATCGCGTCTACAACCCAGCCACCAGAACCTCTGTCTCAGCCTGCACAACGTCTTGGCTATCCCGAAGTGCCTGCTGCCCAGTGCACCGTGCACTGAGATCAGGACGCAGTTTCTCAAACCCTCCGGGACCACACTCTGCAAGACCGACCTAACTGCATCAGGGCCCTGACCACTCACGGCACAACACCCCTTGTCTCACTCACAGACTCACCCAGTTTGATCTCAATGTCTTTGCTGCAGGGCCCAGCCGGCATACATCTTCCCAGGCTGGCGACGAGGACGCCTCCAGGTGTTTAAGGCCCCAACCGATTTCCGGGTCAGCCAGCTGGGCCTCTCTAAATTGTTATGCAGTAAAGGATTCGAGTATCGGCATGGGCGTCCCGATCGCCGGTCTGAGCGCCGCGCAGCGCCCCGGTTCGGGGTCGCACGTGTCAGCCTTTGCGCAATGTCTGCACCCCCTGTCCAAACACGGCTTGCGTGATAAATCGTCTGCATTACCGTGCGATCTACCTGGTCGATGTGTGATGGAGAACCTAAACTCCTGCAGCCTAGCCAGCCACCTGGCTAGCTGCCCCTCAGGATCTCTGAGGTTCAGGAGCCACTGTAGTGACGCGTGATCAGTGCGAAGCTGGAAAGACACGTATGGCCTGAAATGTTCTAGGCACGTGATCATCGCCAGTAATTCACGTCTCATCACGCAGTAGTTCCTCTCTGTCTTACTCAAAGCACAACTGTAGTAACTGATAATACGCTCGGTGCCCTCGTGTACCTGAGAGAGCACGCCACCGACACCATGGTCGCTCGCGTCCGCATCGACTATGAACTCCTTGCCGAAATCAGGATATGCCAGAACGGGCGCTCCGCACAGCCTGTCCTTCAGCTCTTTAAACGTGCTGTCACACCTGGGTGTCCATGCAAACCTTGCCTTGCCTCCAGTGAGCTCGTGGAGTGGCGCCGCGACCTTTCTCGAATCCCCGCACGAACCTTCTGTAGTAAGAGACCAGGCCCAGGAAACTCCTGACCTGTTTGGCGTTTGTCGGGCGAGGCCAGTTCTTTACCGCCTCTGTTTTAGCCGGGTCAGCACCAATCCCCTCGCCACTGATGACATGCCCCAGAAAATTAAGCCGCCTCTGTAATAGGTTGCATTTCGCGGGGTTGAGCCGCAAATTGGCCTGGTGTATTTTTTTTAGGACCACGTTAAGGTTCGCTAGCGCCGCTTCAAATGAGCCCCCGTGTACCAAGACGTCGTCCAGATATACGACGCATTTCGAGCTCAGGACCCCTTTCAGAACCCTCTCCATAAGCCGCTTGAATGTCGCGGGCGCATTACACAGCCCGAAAGGCAGCACGGTGAACTGCCATAACTCTCTCCCGACGGTGAACGCCGAACGCTCTTTAGCCAACTCGGTTAGGGGGACTTGCCAATATCCACTGCGCAAGTCTAGGGAGGTGAACCACGCTGAGCCCGCGAGCAGCTCGAGGGACTCGTCGTTCCTCGGCAGCGGATACGCGTCGAGTTTTGTGACCACGTTAAGCCACCTGTAATCTACACAAAACCTCCAGTCACCATTTTTCTTCTGAACTAGGACCACAGGCGAGGCCCACGGGCTGCTCGAAGGCTCGATAATGCCAGCATCAGCCATGTTATTAATTAGTTCCTGTGCTATCTCGCGCCTCGCGAACGGCAGGCGATGGGGCCTGGAACAGATAGGTTTCGCGTCGCCGGTTTCTATGTCATGCGTGGCCAGACTGGTCCTAGAACAGTCACTATCCGACAGTGCGAAAATATCCGTATAATCTTCCAACAGGGACCAAACCCAGATCTTTTGTTCGGCGTCGAGATGGCCCACGCAGCGAGTCCACATTTCACGGACGGCCCTAGTGATCTCCGAGTCTGCGAGCCCGTCTCATCTGACGCGACTGTGCGCTGGCTCGCACCCTGAGTGCACCCCCGGCGGTCCGTCACCAAACAAAACAGTCCCAGTACCACAGTGTATGGCCACCCCCGCACGCCTTAAAAAATCTAGGCCATACACTCATCACAGGTGTGGCCTAGCCAAAACTGCCGGATCCCTGCCGGATCTCGCCTCAGTCTCGCAGTGGCCACCAGACGCGTTGTGGGTCCACTGGAAAATACTAGCTCCGCCCTCTCCGCTTCCTCGACCGCCAGGTCCAGTGACGCCGGGTCCTTCAGTAGCATATGCCATCGCAATTCAAAAGGCTCCAGAGCCTCCACAAGTCTCTGCCTGACTTCCTCAGGGAAAGCGGGGTACGCATGTCGCACCAGCAGCAAGAGATCGGCCGCCAAGCCCGCAATGTGTTCGCCTTGTGCGCGTCGTCTCAGCATCAGTTTCTGCCGTGCTGTGATGCATGAGGGCTGCTCGCCGAACCGCGCGCTCAGCGCACCTGAGACAGGTCCTCATCCTCTAATTCGACCAGAACGCGCCTGGCTCGTCCGCGCAGCGACAGGCACAGCTGCGCCACTGTTTCTCTATCCGACCAGCCCAGTGTCCTCGCCGCGACTTTCAGCTGTGCGTCAAACTTGGCCCAGTCCGAAAGCCCGTCGAATTGGGGCAGCGGCAGCGGGGAAATCATTGAATTCTGGCCTGGGTCCCATGCCACTGCACTACGGCGGCCCGGCGCAGTCATCTCCCCCAGCCGGCCGGCCTCGCGCCTACGGTTCTCCGCTGTCACTAATGGCGACGGTGATTGGGCGTCTCCAAAACGGGTAGTGATGCTTGGTTCTCCCGGCCAATCCGCCGTTTGCCGCTCTTCTACCCTCCTCGCACTGCGTCCGTCAGCATGGCTCCGCATCTCCCGCCGTAGCTCCTCTTCCTCTCGAATTAGCCGCCTGTCTACCTCGGCAATCTGGTCCATTAGCAGACGCAGATCGATCCGAGGCCCACTTCTGACACCACTTGTCGTGTCGGCTAAGAAAGGAGTCTCACCCGAGAAGCTCATTTCAACAGGCAAATGCTTTTTATTTAAGTCTCACAGTTTCGATACCCTTTCACCGCCCTTAATAGCAGTTACCCCACTCAGCTGCACCCACTTCACAGTGAGGGTGCTCTCAGTCTTCCCCACAGAACAAGCACATATGCATCCCCAAAATGTTCCCCCATTTCTATAACTGAAACCAACCAAATAACTGCACACGAACTCCATATTAAATGAACTATACGTAGTTTATAGTCTCTCTCGCTCATCTCCCAGCATCCTCTGCTGGCGAGTGGCAGGGCTCGTCAGTCCGTATGCCCGGCGCCGTCACAATAGCATACCGCTATCAAACCCAAATTAAAACGATCCCTTTGTATTCTGACCATGGTTTTGTTCTTATCCATTTTGGGTTACATATACTGAGCTTGAGTTCGACTGGAAGCTGAAAGCGTGACACACGTGATCTTTTTTTTACGTTTTGTCAACAAAGACATTGATCGTTTGTTTGGTTTATTTAATTCTGGGGATATTAAAATGTTCTCAAAGGTCACTCAAACAGTAAATGCATATAACTGAGCTTAATCGAAGGATAACTACAGCTTTTATGCTAAAAATGAGCAAAGAAAAAAGTATATTGTTGAGTACGTAACGTTTTGGTTTTATACATCAGTTTTTATTCAGATTTTTATGCATAAATAGTACCAAAATGCACTATTCTCAGTATACACTATATTGACGAATGTTTTGGGACACCTACACACTATACCTACAGGAGCTTTTATGAAATCCTATTTTAAATCCATAGGCATAAATTTGAAGTCAGTCCACCCTTTTCTTCCACTCTTCTGGAAAGGCTTTCAACAAGATTTTCGAGGTATAGGCAATATTTGCCCATTTATCCAGAAGAGCATTAGTGAGGTCACACACTGATGTTGGCTCTTAATCTCAGTTTTTATTCATCTCAAAGGTGTTGGATGGGGTGGAGGTCAGGGCTCTGTGCAGGCCAGTCAAGTTCTTCTAATCCACACTCACCAGATCATCACTTTATGGACCTTTGTTTGTGCCCTGTGGCACAGTCATATTGGAACAGAAATGAGCCCCAGACTCTTCCCACAGAGTTAGAAGGATACAATTGTCCAAAATTTCTTGGTATGTTGAAGCATTAAAATTTTCCTTAATTGTAATTCAACACTGTCTCATGTGACCAATAGATGGAGCTATAGCCCTAGCCTGCCTCATCAGAAAATGGCAGAGCACTGATCAGTTGATATCTGTAAAGTCTTTTGATTTGATGTGATACAGAAAACAGTGCAGTCAAAACCAAAAACTTATGGAAACAAATTGAAGACTAGGCTACATAATGATCTGTTTCTTTCACTGCAGTCTTTTAACAGTGAATGCTGGACATTTGTGCGTACACTGGATAGGACATAAACAATGTTTTGACTTTTGTTCTGTGCAGCTTTTTGAAAACCTTTTACAGAACAAAACATCTTTTTTGTCTCCATGCTGTGTAGGGTATATGGGAATAAATACAGGGGAACATTAAGACAATAGCTTTCTCTTCCTCTGTCTGTCCATCTCAAAGAATGGCATTGGAGACAAGCATGGTAGGGGTTGCCTGTTAAGGTGTACCCAGTACTGATCAAATAGATTCTCCAGATATTCAAAATTAGCATCTGCTTCTATGATATATACAAAATTTCCATGTGACACTCCCAGATTTGTATGCAAGAATTATATAAACACAACCAGACTACCAAATCCAAGAGGTAGAGAACTAAGACATATATTTCAAAACAAAGCAAGGTTACATAACAGTAGGTAAACAAGCACACAGAACCACTTGAGTCAGTCATGCTAGAAAGCGAGAGGCTGTTAAAGGGATTTGGATGTGCCTTGGTATAGTCAGGGGATGATGACATCAGCAAAGAGAAGGGGGGGGGGATGAACAGGAGCACATACAAAACTGGAATGGAGTGAACCCACAAAACAGATAAACACACTAAAACACCAGTGAACATAACACATTTGTACACAAGTATCAGAATTGTAATATTAATTCAAATGTTGTCATTAGTACTCTTGAGGCACAATTTTGAGCAAAATGCAGTTGCTGGATACTTGTTTAGGAAGTCCAGCAAACATCACAGTAGTTGAACTTGAAAGCAATACATTTATGTATCAGATTCTCTGCATCAGAAAAGAACAACAGAGACCTGATTCTTGATATATTACTATGGAGGCAAAACACACCTTACAGATGGTAGCAATAAGAAAATCAAATAGAAATATTAAGTCAATATTAATCCCAAGATATTAAGCAAATGGTAATATTTGGATCAAATAATTGAATAGATGGTTCCAGCCATAATGTGGAGAATCTCCATGGGTAATCGGTTTATACTGCAGCTAGAATCGCTTGCCAGTTCAGCACTGAACAGGGTAAGGATCTGTCTTGTCAAACGTGTCTCAACGTTTAAGAGCATTTGGACTGAAAGCCCACTCTGCAGTGACCAAACCTCTCATTAGCAGAAAGGATCAAAAAGCTAGACTCACCTTTGCTGAGGAGCATGTTGTGTGGACAGAGGAGAAGTGGTCCAGAGTCCATTTTAGTGATGAAAGCAAGTTTAATTTATTTGGGTCTGTTGGGAAACATAATGTTCGTCGACAAACTGGGGAGAGACTGAACCCAAAGTGTATAAAGAAGTCGGTGAAAGGTGGAGGAGGAAGTGTCATGGTTTGGGGAATGTTTTCGGCAGCAGGAGTTGGACCTCTCATACAGCTACATGGAAGAGTGAATGCAAGTGTGTATCAGAACCTTCAACAACACGTGGTTCCTTCCTTGCGTTCATCACTCAATCAGCCAGCAATTTTCATGCAGGACAATGTCCTCTGTCACACAGCAAAATGGGTAAAGCAGTTCCTTGAGACTGAAAACACTGAAACAATGAAATGGCCAGAGTCCTGATCTAAACCCAATAGAAAACCTCTGGAAAATCCATGATGACAAAGTTATGGGCACGGAACCCACAACAGTCACAGAACTGTGGAAGAGACTGGAAGAAGAGTGGACCAAAATCGCATCAGGGCGGTGTGAGAGACTAGTGATGTCCTGTGGCCACAGATGTGCTGAAGTTATTCAAAACAAGGCCAGTACACATCCTACTGATTACTGACTGTTGTAATCTTCCTCTGTGTTACAGTCATTGCTGTTCTCTAATTATGATTATTAAGGTTTCATGTTGATATACTTTGGTTATTTTCTAAAACACTGTTCTAGTGGTATGGTGTACCCCTTACAAAAATCCTTCATATGTTGATCCGTGTAGATTACATTATTTCTGAAGGTGTTCATACATTGTTCTCTAATTTTGATCTTCAGTGTAGAAGGCATCATACTCTATTTATTAAGTTTGAGCATATGACTGTAGTCAGAGGTATTATTATTTAGTGATGGCCAATTAGTTCTATTCAGAGTCCACAAAGTAAACAATTAAACGAGGTCTAGCAGTAGAGGTGATGCAGCTGTGATTATTTACTAAATTCACTATTGCTATTGTGGTGCCTGGTGTTGTCCAGAGGAGGATGCCCCCCCCCCACTTTGAGTCTTGGTTAATTCATATAAACCTGAATTTGAATTTAAAGTCTCCATAGGACCAAGGGACAGTTTTTGATCCCTTCAGATGTTGTACTATATCTGTTAATCCCTTGTTAAATTCTGGTTCTGCCCACACACCTTGCATCTATGCTATGTTTTATACACCTTCTACTTTGTAGGTTTTGGTGAATTCAGTTACTCTTGTTGCTAACAATCTCCATAGAGTCTATGGCATAGACAGACACTAACAGCAAAATGGCTCATATTCAAGACCTCAGTGACCTTCACCATGGTACTGTGTTGAATACCATCTTTCCAACAAATAATCAAATCTCTACCCCGATTAACTGCATGTTTTTGGAAAGTAGATCAACTTAGCCACAAAGTGGTAGGCTGCACAAACTCACAGAATGGGACCAAGGACTGAAGTGCATAACACAAACATTGTATGGTTTCGGCTGTAGTACTCACTACTGGGTTCCAAAATGCTTGTGACAGTCATGTCAGCACAAGAGCCATTTATCCAGAGAGTTGGGCTTCACGCCTGAGCAGACAACCCTAACATTGGCTGGAGTGGTGTAAAGTACTGTAATTGGACTTTGGAGTAGAGGAAATGCATTATGACTCACACTTCCCCAAATGGCAGTCTGACAGACAAACCTGGCACATGCCAAAAGAATGCTGTCTTAAATAGCAAAGGTTTGTGTAAGAGTAATGTTTTGGTTTAGGCGTCTTGGGTTCAATGAAGCTAAAGGTTAGTGCTACAGTGTACATTGACATCCTAGAGAATTGTGTGCTTCCACTTTCATAGCAGTGTGTTTGGGAAAGTCCCTGTAGCATTTGGAGGAATGTGGAGGATTTTGACTTGGCATGACCTCAACTCCACTGAACACATTTTGTGCTAGTCGGGTGTCCACATACATTTAGCTATGCACTGTAACTATAGCATAGTATGCTTGAGAAATTAAGAGATGTACTTAGCCTAACTAGTAAAATGTAATTTACAAGATAAAAATGGGAAATGTTCTTGATACTTTTAATCATTTCATTTTTGATACAGCAGGATATTGAATCTCACACGAGTGACTTACAAGACTGCAGACCTACTTACTTTCTGTTAAAAGATTACCTTTAACAGTCCCAAGAGAGAAATTCATGTAAATGTGACAAATAATAGAGAATATAAATTAAAAATAGAAACAATAATAAAATTCAAAGATATATATAAAAAAATGCCTTTAAAAAACTATAAGAACTATGTATGAACACGATGAAAAGACCAGTTATTGCACATTACGTTGCCTAAGTAATGAAAAGTGATTATTGCACATATATTCAACTGGAAAGTGAATCATTTGGGATTACACTTGAAGAGGCATAGGTAACATATTTAAAAGGCTACTGCAGCTTATGGTTATTGGACATGTCTGTGTGTACGCAAACCAGAAAGAATTTGTGGCTTCACACATTAGCATTGTAAATGTGAATGACTGCTGTATGAAAGACCACTTAAAATTCAGTAGTGCTCTTTGGGCTGGTGAAACAGAGACTGGAACTCCTGATATTTGCCAGTGTACTGTGCAGAGGGTGAGTGAGGCGGCCAAGAACTGAACCCAGTTTCCCCTTTGTCCTTCTCTCAATCACACCCTCTAGAGAGTCCAGGCTCCAACCCACTCCAGATTCTGCTTTCTTCAGGCATCATCTTCAGCTATATTTTTCTCTCCATCAGGAAGCACAACAGACACACATACCTGAGCTCAGCAAACTTTAACAAACAAGCAAAGGCAAAGAGGGGGGCATAACCAGAGTGAACTTGACTCTCCTTACAAATTCCTTAAGACACTTTTGGCTTCACACCAAAAAAAAAAAAAAGGGGGGGGGGGGGGGATGACGAACACATTTTGGTAAAAACAGAACTTGCTATTAATCCAATTGGATATTTTGTCTATTACTGCACAAACCTATTTCAAGTAAACACAAGCAAGCATCCTGCTTCAAGGTACCCAGCCAAGCTTGTTATATTACTTAACTACAGCAGAAAGACATAAGGTGCATCAATTGGTACTTCATTGTAAAGGACTGTAACAATTCAAAGTAGTTGTAGCTGTAAGTTAATATACACATACATATACACAAAATGGCAGTTTACTGTCTCTAGCTGCTTTATCAACTACCATCAATATGACTAAGTCTCCCCTCTATACATTTAGGCACAACCAATATCCACAACCAGTATAATATACTAGAACGTTATCTAGAACAGTGTTTCCCAACCTAGTCCTCAGGCACTCCAGCCGGTTCCACGTTTTTGCTCCAACCTAATATATTGGGAATCAGGGCAGAGCAAAAACACGGAACTGTCTGGTGTGCCTCGAGGACTGATATGAAGAATATGAAGAACTCACAACATAATCATAAAAAATCTGTTAAATGACTTATTTTCTGTTGATTGAATTAACCCTACGGACACAGCAAAATAGCAGAATATCAGCATATATAACAACTGTGCTTTCAGTTTGGTGCCCACTCACAGAAAAGGGTGGTGTAGATGGTGAGAGAGGAAACGCAGCAGGTAAACATAAACGATGAGTTGTGGCAGCAGGGTCACAGTCAAGCGCTCTGTCCAGAGAGATAATTAAGTACAGTTACAGGTCATTAAAACTGGTTGCATCTGTGTGGTTAAGAGCAGTCTACTTGTATGGCAGCCTCTCTTCCAGTAGGTTTGAAGCCATGAAAATGAGCACATGCAGCACTAATGCCAGGATATTATTTTTGTTGTCCATACCGTAGAAACACCTAAACACCTTCACATAAATTGCACAGGGTACACTCTTAGACTGATTTAATTACTGACCAGCAGCAACATCAACTAAAAGACTAAAAAAACTAAAAAAGTCTAAATCTACATCAAACCAAAATCTCACCCCCTCCACCATGGTTTGATTTAATTCATTTCAGTCCCCAACCCAGACAGCACCACCAAACCAAATAGGAGCAAAGCGATGCTTGTGACTGATTCTAAGATAAGCTAGCTGACATTTGCTGCAGCTTCTGAGCAGGTAACTTTTAGCAACACTGCTAAATCAATGATCAACTCTTCTGGCATTACTTCCTGCATGGTGACATTTTGGACCTTTCCAATGTTCAGGCCCTCAGGAGGGAGCTCATCAGCATCACTTCTGAAGCAAAATTTTGAAGTTCTATACTCTAAAGGTAAGACATTTTCATTTCTGCTGTTCACTATTAGATTGTTTTTCTTTAATACGTGCAGTATTTGTTTACAGCTCAAACATAATACAAAATTTTAGGAGGTGGTTGAAAATGTACTAATGCAGGCTAATACTCTAAGCTCACTCAGTGAGCACAAAAATTATGGTTTGACACCTGCTTCAGTGGTTACTGCACAGGTTACGCAAAGCAGTGCTGTAGCTACTCAAATTTTAACAGATGCATCAAAATCAGTGTGGCACTTCAGTATGACATCACTGCGCATCTCTTGTAGACCAACAAAAGTTCCACCACCTCCTTAACACACCTTCATAGGTCCCAGAAGATGTAGCAGTCTCCTTAACAGATCAATAAACATCCAGACACTACTACAGACCTGCCACATTACAATAACTATAAAAATAGTCCAATTTGCAAAATCTTCATTCATACAGCAAGTGAAATTTGAAAACATTTGAGCTACAAAGCCTGTTACATTAATTGTAAGATTACCATCACTAAAAGTTAATAATTCTCAGCAGGCCAGTTAAAATGTTTACCCTACAATCGAACCTCAAATTAAATAACTAAAGCGTAGAACAACTGGGGGGAGGGGGGGGGAGTAGGGAATTTATTTTTTAACCAAATTATACAGTGCTTTCAAAAATAATTTTAGTACATACCAATTACAATAAAATGGGCTTTACATTTCTTTTTCACAGTGACATTTAAAAAGGTTGGGACAAATTCAAACTCAATCAGGGAAAGTGGAGACTTTTACACGCTCACATCAGGAAAAATATAAAATGGTGTTTAAAAAAAAAAAACCCAACCAACCAAGCAACACTTGGAATAATGGATGAATTGCAACTGTACAGCAAGGTGTATCCACACAAGCCTGCGGAGGAAAGACTCGAGTCTGAGTACAAATAGCTGTGGCTCAACTATTCTTTTGAGGACCAGTTTATATGTATCCCACAAATGTATATTTCTGGAAGGTTGTGAGGGTGTAAAAGTCCCTTCAAATATTTTTTTTTTCCTTTTTGTTGCACTTAAAGCTTGTTTTCACCCTCTACACTGTGCATTATACAAAGTAAAAGATTTATGTGCAAGATCACTGGCAAAAAAATTACACAGTGCAGGGGATCCGACGTGCAGTAGGATTTTTTTTTTTTTTTAACAAAAATAATTTCAGCATTTTAAATCAAGCCACACCTTTATGGTGACTTACATTCAGTGTTATTACTAAAAAATACTTTTATCAGCAAGGCTGAAATAACCCTGCACAATGTACAATATGCTACATCATTTTATACATTTCATTATTTACATGGATCTATTACAAATAACCCAAGTCTTCAGCTTTGTTTTGTCGTCTTTAAGATGGCCGTTAATACTTTTATGCAGATAGTACCATTACATACCAACGCACACACTACAACCTCTAAAGTGACAGGGGAGATCATTTCATACCCACCACAGAGAAAATGCTGCCTTTAGACATGGTTAAACTTGTGCGCTTTCGAGCACAATTTAACAGCAGTGCAAGTTGGAGACCAAGCGCAAAACAGGTGAATGTATCTAAAACAGGCTGCAGGTATGATCTTGATCTGAAGGTAAACACCTGCACATCCATGTCACACACATTAAATACCTTTTTAGTGCTTCAACACATCCCGTCACCTCAGACCACACTTCATAGCAAAAAGGTCCATGAAACAGGACCAGAAGTCCTGCTCCTTGAGCCTTCCCCCGCGTAGTTTGCCATGGAAGTGTCGAGTTGACCCTCGAGGCTCAAAGGTTAAAACATAACTGATTGTATTCAAATAATTTCCCAGAATTGAAGTACAATGCTTCATCTACTGTGACATCTATGGCACTTGTGTCGATGTGACAAAGCAAAGGGGACTCCAACTATATTGCTTTAGAAAACGTAAACCCTCATGAGAAGCTAACAGGAATAATGCTACAAAAGGACGTACAAACCTTGCTGTATATCAACACCCATAGTGCAGTGCGCGCAGCGCATTAAAAAAATATGGGAGCTGAAAGTGTGAAAGTACAAGACCTGTGTGATGTAGTTATATCTGTCAGTCTGAGGTTAATCACATGACTAACACAAAACAGCTTGTACTTCCACATTCAGATTGCCATGTTCTCTCGTCGGAACGCATTCAAGTAGCATCTCACCCAAAAACAAAGGATACAGACTAGCACCAAGAGGTTTCGGCAAAATCAACATGATTCAAACATCATGCTTAAGATATGCACCAAGCCTCCATTTGGAAAGGGAATGAAATGAGCCAGTGCAGCGCAAGCGTAGTCCCCCTTTCAGTGCCCTTAATTGAGGCGAGCCACACAAACATCACTAACGGCCAACAAAAAAAAGTACAAAACAAGTGTCTCGGAGCAAAACAGGTGAAGAGGAAATCCAACTTATCGTTTGTCAAGACATGCATCTCCACCAAGAGCTCTCCCACCTGCAAGGCTGCAGCTATACAATATCTGCCAAGTTACATTTTTTTTTTTTTAAAAATACATAATTACAGATTAAAGCCATTGGCAGAAAGCTCTCTGCAAAATGGTCACCATATCACCAATTTAAAATAACTTTAAAAAGTACATTGCTACAGCGTTCCAGGAGGGCTAGAGGCAAAAGTGGAACCTTCATTCAATCACTGGTTTTAAGAAATCAGCAGAGTATCCTTCTCATGCCTGGACCTTAAGGAGGCTCTTCAACTGAAAGGTCATCACCTCACGATGATCACAGGGGCCCATGGGAAGTGACACCCAGTGGCTGGGGGGTTTGGGCAGAACACTAGGAGAAGGAGGATCACTGAACTTGGCTCCTGCATAACTGTGGCCACACTGGGCTGCCAAGAGGTGTTTCAGATGTGATACAGCTCCGTCCCAGTTCTGGTCATATGGCGCCACAAAATGCATGGAGGCTCCTTGATCCGTGGACACGGCCTGCCGCATCTCAGGAGACCTGGAGTAAGCACTGCCCTTGTCTCCCCTGTGGTGGCAGCGAGACCCCATCGAAACTCCAGGAGATGGTGCAAGCACGCCTTCATTTTGGTTACGGCTCCTTTGCTTCACCCTGCCAACCTGCTGGGGCTTTTTCAACACGGAGTGATCAGGGTGGGACACTGGAATGTTGCATCTTTCACCACCTCCCATGCTGCTCACGCTGGATGTCACCTTAAACAATAACAGAATATAGAAATTACTACAACCCATCACTGCAACAATGGAATTAGAAGAAACGGTAGTAAAAAAAATCGATTGGGGAATAAAAAATTGCTGGCGTTCTTTTGCTTTGTAACAAAGAGCTACATGCAAACCTGACATTGCGTCAGTTCCCCCCCGTTTTCTGGAGAAGTACAAGCGTACCTTTTTGTTGTAAAGAAGTTGAGTGTGTGGGTGTTTTTACTTAATTTCTCTTCCCCAATCGTGCTCCAGGTCCTTGAAGTAGTCGACCTACATTGGAGATCAAAATTAGAGAATGTATGAACACTTGATTTTTTTCACAAATAATGTAATCTACATTGATCAACATTTGAAGGATTTTTGTAAGGGGTACACCATGCCACTAGAACAGTGTTTTA
>JAOYMR010000003.1:18716482-18746906 GCA_025802075.1 Tenebrosternarchus preto | reverse complement strand
ATATATACACAAACACACACACTCTTGAACTCTTCTTTTCCTCACTTTTCTTTTCTTTTGGAAGGTTCAGAAGTTTTTACTCCAGTTACTATTATTAAATTGGAACAGCAACCTTGTAAAATATATATGTTACAATTTAGAAAAGTGGTCATTATGCTTAATTACCAATTTTTCATTAACAGTTAATCTAGATAACAGCATGGATAATAAATTCTTAGTGATGCCCTCTTCACTAGTGGCAACATTAGTCAGTTCCATCTTGAACCAATAAAACTTGCCAGCTGGTTAGTTTGGGGTTTTTTTTAGCCTGTGATTCATGTCCCTCACAGCAGGTGGAACTTTGTCATAAAGTTAGAGATGATAAAACTTACTCATTTAAAGGGAAGATATGATTGGTTAATTTTACTGTCATTTTAAATTAGTCTCTCATTGAATGAGAGGCCCTCTGTAAATCACCAACATTCTTTCCAGCAACAGAGAAACAAAGAAACTTTTTTCATTTAACCCTCTACATTCGAACGCAAACTGAACTGGTTTGAAGAATTGAATTGCTTGCATCTGTATTTTTTTACATTGTGGTTGTCTAATTATGAAAATATAAAATAAAATTAAAACTTTTAAATATTATTTAAAGAATATCTTAAGCTCTCACTGAGGTTGTACAGGGCCACTGTGGTATGTTATTACCACAACCTCAGTACTGCTCGTATCTGGAATTCTTTAAAATGCTAATGATTCTTTTGCTGAATATTGTATCATTTTCATAACCTAGCTTTTTACACTCAAAATGGCATTTCAGATGAGATGAAAGATATTCACACTGATCTGACGTAATTAAGTTGGCTGAAACACCTGCCAGTCTGCTCTGTGACATACCAGTGGGACACAGCTATCATACCTGTAGGACACTGCTATCATACCTGTGGGACACTGCTATCATACCTGTGGGACACTGCTACAATGCTGGTGCTCAGTAATAGAGGAGCCTGATGAGAATGTAATGTAACATGCTCTTGCTGACCCCAGCTGTGGTCCACTGGGATCTTCCGTTACGGCTCACTTTCAGTAGTGTTTTTTTACTGAGTGACCTATTACAGGGTCTGGAGTTTTTATCTTGATCCAAAAGATCAGTTTGTCATTCTTAATCTTGTTCCACAGATTTTTGACTTCCTTATTGCCTTGTAATTGCCAAGATGTTGTTTACATCAGTTGTAACTCTTGCTTACTTTTACATAACATTTTTGAGAGAACAAGATTTCGGCAGTCAGTAACGCAGTTAGGGAAGCATGATGAACTTGCTCAGCCTTATTGCACAATTGCATGTGATGCTGAGTAAATATTATCATCCAGGCGGGATGTTGTGAGCAATGCCTTCATTACATTCTCTCGATTACCATCAGTGTTGTTACAAACATTGCATCACTGAATCAGTCTTTGCACTGGGTTGAAATGTACCATTTGTCCGCTTATGATACCAAAGTTTTCTCCATCAGGTCTCAACCTGTGTGGCCTTAGTGCATCCTCTTACCAGACGTCAGAGGCTGCTTATCAGTTTTGATTTTGTCTCTGGTGTTCCCTATTTGAAATTCACACACATTTATTTTTTTCACAATTCTCAGAATAATTTGAGTCTTCCTTCCTTTTTTACGTTAGGTTTCCTATTCCAGTAGTTGCTCATCTTTGCCTCATTGGAAGAAAAGCAGAGAAAAATTGATACCAAAAAATTGGTTGCTTTATTTCCATTTTTCAGGATCAAATTTCATGGTGTGATTTAAAGTCACAAATGTTCTTTTATTATTGTGCACAGTTCCATCCAACAGTCAGTATAGTTTTTTTATCAGCCAACTGCACTATGCAATTATGTTGCATTAAGGTTTTCATCTTATCAGCTGTCAGAATGATCTGAGGTTCCCTGCCAGGTGAGGTTCCCTGTCAGTAGCTGAGGTTCCCTGTGAGTAGGTGAGGTTCCCTGTCAGTAGCTGAGGTTCCCTGTGAGTAGGTAAGGTTCCCTGTCAGTAGGTGAGGTTCCCTGTCAGTAGCTGAGGTTCCCTGTGAGTAGGTAAGGTTCCCTGTCAGTAGCTGAGGTTCCCTTTCAGTAGCTGAGGTTCCCTGTGAGTAGGTGAGGTTCCCTGTCAGTAGGTGACCATGTTTTCATTGAAAGTATGAAAAGCATAATCTCTCTCATTCCTTCCACATTTAATGCTTTTGTTGATACAAAAAGACGTTCAGAATCCTGATGTGTAACAGGCATTAGACTATGGTCTAATGGTCTAGCAACTATGGTCTAGCAACATTCCTAAAATATACGGCCAGATTTAACATGACATTAACAACAAATAGCACTACAGTAACACATTTCCTTTAATACATTCATACATGTGGATTGCAAATGTATTTTACTGTTCACATGATATATGGTGCATTTTGTGCTCATCTGCATATCAGCGATCCCTCCTCTAGCCACAGAAGGTCCTCCTCATTTGGAGTTCTAATCTAGTCACCATCCCTGTATTTTTATAATGTTTATAAGATTCCCTCACCCACTTCACTACACCGATACCCCCAAGGGGAAATCCTCGACGGCATATTAAGGGTCGTTCCATTTCTATATTCACTGAAGTAAAGTGTGTTAGATGAGTCCTTGGAAGGGTAAGGAAACGTGTGAACACAAATGTTTACTTCTGCACCAGAATTTGCCCAGAAAGCATTGTGACCTGCTGCCATTTTCAATTTAACAGGAAACAATGGTGAACAAAGCCATTATATGCAAAATCTATTGCATTCGTTAAGTTGAATTGCTGTTGATGTTTGTTACTTTAGCCTGTTGGCTAACTGATTAGCACTTAAACAATTAGCCCATACGAGTCGACTCTTATTTCCAAATGTCTCATCTGGCAAAGATTAGCATTACACAGGTCTGACCATACAATTTACCCGTCATGGCAACCCACACACCAGCCACTCAAGATTTCTGTACTGCATCTGGTCGCATCACATTTGCAACTGTTCACTGCATCTCTGTCATGTTTTTTTTGCTGCAGTGCTTTTTGTATTTCAGTCTAATGTCCACTGCATGTTCCTCTGACACCTTTGTGATCACATTACTTGGACCACAGCAGTCTGAAGAAGAAGATCTAGGTCAGATGGAATGTATTTATTTGTATACATATATAGTGTATACATATAGTATACATTTCTTCACATATCCCAACTTCTTTGTGAGCTGGGCTCTGAGTCATTTTACTGCAAACCTGGAGTTGATAGGGTTAAGGGCTTTACTCAAGGACACAACAGTGGCTGCCTGGCTTAGCTGGGACTTAAACCTGCAACCTTCCCATTGATCACCCAAAAGTCTAGCTACTAGGCTGCATCGGAACCCTACCAAACTTTTCTGTGGCACGCCAAACCTCAAACAAATACTTTTGCTGTCTTCAAAAAACAATTTAAAGAACTATTCAACCACCCATGAATTGGGAAGAAGCCACATGAGCAATTACTACTCAGATAGGGTAAAGAAACAGCCCTTGTTTTGAACATTCTATCATCTTTCATATGCTCAGTATTACTAATTGGTGGGATGAGAAGGTGCTACTATCTACTGTCAAACAGAGTTGGACATTCCAGGTTCAGAAAGTAAAAGTCCTTGCCAGGATTTTGGTCAAGCTTCCTGGATTTTCTAATTAGTGCAAGCCTGCAGGTAAAAGTAGTTAATGGAATCAACATAATTTAGGATGCTTGAGCAAAGTCCTGGTGAGGACTTTTACTTTCTGAACCTGGAATGTCCACCTCTGCCCACTTTGGTCACAGTTCCTTGGTTCCAGATCAGCTGGTATGGTACCGACTTTACAAACTGAGAATCATTTTTCATGGTGGTAAAGTGTTGAATGGTTCAAGAAGTTGGCAACAGCACCGTGGAAAGTGTCTGGAAGCAAATTTCTTTTTCTGGGCCATTACACTGGAGTTGACTAACTGTCAAAGTTAAAAGTTTATCAGATTTTCAGTTGGGTTTTAATGAAAGGAATTATACAGCAAGTCCAAAGGCACTAAAATAAAAGATAAAAAATAGTCCAGAATTGTATCCATCAGATCTATGTCTTTATGCAAAAAAAGACTTTGGTATTACATGTAATGATGAAAAGGTTTCATTTGAGTATGCACAGTTTTGCTCAAACATGATATGACTTGGATATGTGGATGCCTAAGGGGCTGACACAAAGAAAAGAATGTGACCATACAATAATCACTATAACTGACACACCCCATCTGGCATCTAGCCAGACCAGCTCATGCACATCCACCGTGCATGATCACTTGCCACTTCTCAATTGTTCACGTAGCTCACAACATACCCCTATCACCTATTTCGTTCTCCATCATTTAATCCCACAGGCTCCCACACCAGCAGTCTAGCAGATGACTTCTGTGTGTTACAGGCAGATGCTTCACGTATTGAGAATCAGCTCTCCTAACACAAAGCCCAAACTGAGGTCTTTAAAAAGACAAGGCAAAATTGGTCTGAGCGTATGCAGAAAACCTGTCCAAATGTGTATCTAAAAGGTGTGAGAAGTTTCCTCTATCTCAGTCTGCAACCTGACAAAATTAACAACATAATAAATACATCATTTTTTAAAGTTTTTCATGAGTATAAGGACTAGGATTGAGGGAAATGTAGAATGTTTTTTGAGTCTGTATGCCTGACATGCTACATGCATTTCTAGTGTAATCTTTCATTCACCTGCCAAGTTTTAGCCAAATTTGGTTAATGGTGCTTTCTCCATGCCTCTTAGCAGCTAGAAAGAGGAAGAACATTATGTTGTAATCATGAGCATATTACAACACCATATCTGTGAAATGCGCTGAACATCAAATTTCCCACCACAAAAGCTCTACGGTAGGCAGATTTTACACTCAATTTGTGATTTTGCTGTGCTATTTTTTATCTATCATACCTATGCTTACTTTGTTCTACGTGGACATTACAATTGGTACATGTAGTAGATTAACATTTTTATTTGACTATGTTTATATAAGGTTTATGACTTGTTCCGAGTTATCAATCTACTGTGTATTTCAGACAAACAAATCTGTTTGTGGCATGTTTTCAAACTTATGTTTCTACTGTGCAACATTAAAAATGCATTTTAAACTCACTTTCCTACATTACAGAACAGAAAACCAATCAGGAATCCTCTCTGCTTAGTGGAATAATATTAAGTATTATTAAGTAATATTATTTAAATAATATTAAGGAAGTTGCAATCCCAAATAAAGTGTAATACATACTATACTTACTATAATGTTAAATTTAATGTAGACATTTTTGTTCCCTTACATGTGTGATGGCGGCAAAGAGGGAGCGGAAGGTGAGGCTGCAGGGAATATTATATTTAATGTTTACGGCAGACAAACAGAAAACCACAGAGCAGTCATAGAACACACAGCAACAAGCTGTAGTTGGCTAACTAGCTAGAGTTTGGTATTGCCGAACTCTAGAAAAAAAATAAAGCAAACTTGCAACAAGGTTTAAACGAAGGCTGTGCTTCAAGGTAATAAATCCTCAGGCAAGTCAATGTGCAGCACGGGGTTAATTATTGGTAATTGCCATCAGCTGTAAGTTGTAAACGGGTGATTGGGACCTAGGCAAGTGAAATGGAGGTGGGCGTGGTGCTAGGTCTATGTGTCCGGCGTGACGTGACAGCATGACTTCTCCCATCATTGCTTTTTGAGCAGTTCTGAACAGATCCACCAGAGAACTTCAGCAGGATAAGCCATACTTTAAACACAGCCTTACCTATATGAATCTATAACAGTACCTAGCAGCAATTTCTGCCTGGCAGGCGCAATGCATGATTTTTATATATCTCAAAATCTAAAATACATACAGTATTGTATTAAATGTAATGCCATAAACTTAATCTGGATTTTTTCTACAGAAGCATGGCAACAGAGCCAGCAGGGCTAGCAACAGATTTCAGCAGTGGAAACTCCTCCACTTTAGGTATTTCAAACCACAAACACAATTATTAATTTAGTTTCTATTTACTTAACAGCAAACAATCCAAAGACTGACTATATAACAGACATATGGAAACAAAAATGCCTGTGACCTATCTCTGATCCTGAGAACCAAGGTCCAGTACAGTGTGATGATTTTCCCACTTTAACAACCCTAAACCATGTAATTTTCAATTGAACTGGATATGGTATATTTAGGTAGGGATATCATCAAACACTACCGAACTTAAGATGACCAAGACTGAGGAAGGGTGCCCAACCTGTTCAAACAGTTTCTTTTGTTCAAAAGGTGTACAACTATCAGACTTAAAATGTACCATTGTTATTGTAGGTGGCAACACATGTGAGATTCTGTCAAGTTACAGGGTACTGAATCACACAGAAAAGATGGTCATCAGCTGGATCTGCTGCCTGACTGGACCAGTCACCTTCTTTGAGAACATCTTGGTGCTGGTGGTGATAGGGACCTCAGCCAGGCTGCGTCAGTGGCCTTCCTACCTCTTTATAGGCAGCCTGGGGGTGGCTGATGTCTTGGCCAGCTGTTTCTTCCCCATCAGCTTTGTGTCTTTCCATATTTCCCAATTCTGCGACACCCCTGAGATATATTTGCTCAAGCTGGCTGGTGTCACCATGGCATTCACCGGTTCTGTGGGCAGTCTGCTGCTGACAGCCATGGACCGATACATCTGTATCCACCAGGCCCCGCGCTACAGACAGTTGGTAACACGTCACAGAGCTGCGATCGCCGTAGTGGTGCTGTGGTCCATTACCATTATGATTTCCTTCCTCCCTCTGATGGGCTGGCAGTGCAAATCCAAACTATGTTCCCGTCTCTTCCCCTTCATTGATGGGCTCTACCTGGGCTCCTGGACAGGTCTCCTGCTAGCAGTGCTTTCACTCATCCTGATAGCCTATGCACTCATCCTATGGCGAGCCCACCAGCACGAAGCAACCATGGAGACTCCTATGGCTAGGAAGGCAACACTGGGGCGACAAGCTCGGATGCGTGTGGACATCCACCTGGCGCAGACACTCGGACTGATCCTCCTCATCTTGGTTGTGTGCTGGCTCCCCACGCTCTCCTTCATCGTAGCCGACGTGTCCAAGCCTCTCTCCCGAGAGCAGCAGAGAGCGTTCGCCTTCTGCTGCACCCTGTGCCTGGTGAACTCAGCTGTCAATCCACTGCTGTATGCCCTCCGCTGTCGCGAGCTGAGACGGGCATTCGTGAGCCTTCTGAGGAGTGCTGGCTGTTTCAGACCATGGAGGGAATGGGTTTGTTGTCAGGGTAATGTGGCCTGTATTTATAACCAAGACGGGGAGGATTGTGTTAGACAGGCTGCTGACAAAGAGAGCAATATTACTGCAACTTCTACTTCTGAAGCCCTAGAAAGTCAGCAGCCAGATTAACTGGGCATTATGTTGGAACGTGTACAGTATATATTTATATTCACTGAGAAAAGGTATAAATATCACACTCAAAATGTAATACCAATGTCATCTTTGTATTTCTTCACAAAACATACTCAACAGTGAATGTTTGATAGTAAAACAGGATTTTTTTTGCTGTTATATGCATGTGATACCTGTATACTATAGTTAATATGATTTACCTCTAGTACTTCCGCAGTACTGAATGGTAGCGTGGTAGTGTAAATATTTCTAAATAAGCCACTGTCTGTTAATACTACAGTAGTTTTATAAGAACACTTAGTTTAGCTGTCAATGATATTGTAATGTGGTGAAAAAAGATCACATCTTATTAAAACATAAAAAGGAGATTAGCAGTGTAATTATCAATTACACTGCTAATTTAATTTGTTTATCACAGGAGTCCGATAAAAGATAGTCAGTGCTTGAGTGTTCAGATACGACATTTACCACTTGTAGCTAAATACGAACTGGCATAATGGTTTAAAGACATGCCTAGCTTGATGACCCCATTATGACATGGGACATAACGCCAATATAATCTAGACTGCAGTATCTAAACGCAATTTATTTACTCCAGTCACATCGTCTACTACATTAAATTAGTTTTACTAGAAAAAAAACAAGAGGTGAGCAATGATTTCGACAAATATGCTAATTTTGTGTCATTTAGATTATTGCATTTTAATACGACTAGATGGCACAGATATGTATACATTTAACACATTCAACATGGCATTCTCAGTTTATAAAATTTAATCCCAGCTGCAGAAGTGGACAGCACTGTAGTTCACGATTATCGGAAACCCATTTTACAGAAGTGCACCCCCATATTGACTACATGGTACACTCCTCCATTATGACGTTTTAACATTTTGATACAACATTGGCAGTTGGCAAATACAAACCGGTGTGAGTAAGAGGGAGGGTGTTGACTGTTAGCACATAAAGAAAGACTAAGGGGTGTAAGGTGTACGAGAACGAAATTGCCCATGTTACAGAGGAATTAGGGTTTTCGAGAGCCTTTTGCTTGTCGTTTTATATTCTAAGTAACCATGGCTTGTGGTGCTACGTTAAAACGTTCCATGGAGTTCGAGGCCCTTCTCAGCCCTCAATCTCCAAAGCGAAGAAGGTGCAATCCGCTGCCGGGTACTCCTAGTACTCCGTCTCCGCAAAGATGCAACCTACGACCACAAACAGAAAGCCCACCAAACTCTATCTGCCCTCAGACCGCGGGAGGAGAACATAGGTTAACTCCAGGTAAGACGTATTTCGAGGAGAGGTGGTGTGGCTTTGAGTCTCGGTTGGGTTAGCTAACTAGCTAGGACCAAGTTAGCTTAGCCTAGCACAGCGATAAAAGCTGTGATATTTTTTGAGGGCACAACCAATAAGCTTTAGCTACCACATATCTCCTGCATTAGCGAATTATTTAGGCGTGGTTAGCGTTTTAAATGTCTAGTATTCTGTTCACCAGTAGGAAATATAGCGTGTTTAGTTACCTTTCTAAACATGCAGTTTTGGCTTGCTTATTACCCCGTAAAGTAGCTAGCTAACGTGAAATCCACTTGCAAAAGATTTCTATAGTAGTGATGGCTGGCTGGATAGCTGTCGCTAAATTAAGTAGCTAGCTATCTTATGTAGCCAGCTAACTGGTACACTGGTGTTAGCCTTGGTCTGAAACGAGTGGCTTCTCTACTGGCTAAGATAGCTTTTATTTTAACACTAGCTAGCTAGTTTCTACGAATCTAGCACGCTGGTTAACCACCTCTCTTTTTATGACAATTAATAACAAGGCTACATTCAAGCTCATTTGCTAACGCTACTGTTGACATCGGTAACTAATTTCGCTTCGATTTCTTTTACAGCTCTGGCTATGAATTAAATGCAACATAACATACGCACACTAGCTAGCTGACGGATGATCTTTTTGTGTTGGCTAGTATAGCTAGGTAACTAGTTTAGCTAACAAGACATATCCATGTGTCTGCATTTCTGGATTAGCTAAGGTTAACCTACTAGTTCTGTCTAGGTAGCTACTAGTATTTTTGAAAAATAATGTTCAAATTATTCGTCTTCATGACGGATGCTTGGTTCTCTGGCTAGTATAGCCAGTTAACTTGATTGGCAAACAAGACATCCATATACTCTGTCTACAGGGACTAGCTAGCTAGTTTTAAGTAGCTTGCTATCCTAGCTAGCTTGTTAGAATGGCTTGTTAAGAGATTCACGTCATATGAAAGCATGTATTTAAAACGATGTTATAAATGCCGTGTTATTTCAGATAGAAATGTATGCACATCTAGGCCTACTCCGTTTTTATGTCGCTAGCTAACTTACGTACACTATCTGTTGATGGAGCTAGCAAGGTTTTCATTAATCGCTCATTTGTGCTGTGTTTCATCAGAGATAACTGTACAGCTTGTGCTGCTCTGAAATGCAGGTACCCCACCCGTGAGAATCCTTCCTTTGTGGCTTACAGTCCCGTGGAATAATGGAATTAATCATTTTCTCACAAGAGGAAGCATTGGTTTCTAGGCTTAATGCATGTTCTTAATTCTAGATTATCAAAATATTTAAAGAACGTTTTGACGAGAAAAGGAGGCAATAATGTTGCATAACTAATTTGTTTTTCAAACATTCAACGTAACTTTACAATATTTTTATCCTGTTGCAATGAGTAATGTTTGGTCTCCCTCAAAATGAAAAAGGACTGAATTTGTTTATTTCTGCATGGAGGATCATGTTGGATTTCGTTTTTTTTGTTTTGTTTTTGTTTTTTGTTACGGATGGCTGATGGTATGCCACTTAAGGAAGGAGTGGCATAGTGATAATTTTGCTGGTTATTCATGATTGTCTAAAATGCTCTCGTGAGGGGAGTTATGCAAAGTCTTGGACATGTCATTGCTTAGCTCTTACAGAACATCAACCTTACAACTTTAGTGCATGTGAGAGGCATTCCATGAAACAAAGCGGCCTATTGAATTAGACTTGCCTTGTAGCGGTGAGAAGTCTAAGTGGCCTCTTGTCATGTGTGCTGAGCAACTTTCTTCGCAGTAGTGCATGCATACTCCTCATATTTAAGCCTTTATTCTACTGCAGATCTTAAAGGCAGTGTGGAAATTCCTTTCCCCATGAATTAGCTAGCAAATTAATTTGCAAACATATAATCATATGTTAAATAGCCAACAGTTGGATTTCAAGGCCCATGATTTAAATCTGATTTATGACAAAGATTAATGATCAGCAGTTATAAAATTCAGTGCCAGATTTTCAATTCTAGGTCTGGACACAGGAGTTAAATATAGCTAAGTATAGTGATTTAACTTCTGTGCCAAACTGGGGGGGGGGGGGGGGTGTATTTAGAATCATTGTAGTAGGGTAGCTCAACTCATTATGTTGTAGCAGATGGCTAGATAATGACGTTAAACGCACAGAATATATGGAAAAAATGTCGCATGATGTGCACAATGCAACCATAACAGACTCTTCTGCTAACCGTTATCCAATTATACCAACTGACTAAGAGTGCCAGTTAAGATTACTTTCACTAATAAACCAGTATAGGCTGCAACATCCAGAAGAATTCTTCACTTAAAAAAACACTGGGTGTGCTTAATCGTGTGCAATTCTCCCCAAGCTCTGTCACATTGATGGTCTAGTTTCAGACTATATACATTTCTGACAAGTAGTCAGATGTCTGTAGTTCACTGCCATTGCAGTTTTCCTTATTTGGTGCTACTTGCATGTGCACAGTAGTGAGCAGAACTAGTTTGTCGGGGGCTGACGTCATTATGCATGAGGTGAGTTGTTTAGACTGGATTTTTATTTATGTTTTTGAGAAGTTGGTGACCATGCTTACTGCTCTACTTGCAGTGCATGCATGGCTAGAGGGTGAGGTCATCACATTCAAGATTCATTTTCTAATACAAAATGTCATCCACTACCTCTTACTTGTGCACCAGAGTCATTGATTTACCTCTGAATAAGTGTGGGCTATGTTTTCACTTGATGCCAGTAAATGATGCCAGTGTTGGATTGGAACGCCGACCACCTTCTACAGGTGTTCAAAATTGTCCTTCTCTTCACAACTGACGAGCTATAGTGTCATTCAGAGTAAGCAGTCTGTGCACAAACCTCAACCTTTTATGGGCCTCTATGCTACTACATGCCATGGCTATGTAGTTGAGGGTGTAGTGTCTCTAGGATTTTGCTCCAGCCCTGTAGAACTTTGACTAAAACAATCTTGTGCATTGTCTGTATACTGGGAAATTGCTTGAGTTACCAACATTTTGCATGCTTGGCCAATAAACGTCATTCTGATTCTGAGAAGCACACCTGTTTATCAATGAAAGCAAACTAATGGGTGGAACTGGGTTCTTATATGCAGTGTAGGGTCTAAAGACCCTGTTTTACACCTGGTCGTTTTATGAGACTGGCATGTGGATTGCATACTAAGATTTTAACCACATGCAGTTATACTTGATGGTCAAAAGTGTCTCAGGTTAATGAGTTTTAAAATCTGATTGCTGTGTAGTGCATGTCATATTCAAATTGGATTATCTACAACAAGCAACTCTGTCCTGTTTTTTGCAGGGTACTGCCTCAAATCAAAATTTTGCATCACCTCATTGATTTCTTTAAACTGACGGTTGTTCCACCTGTTTTCTTGATGGTTAGCATAGCAAAATTGCTTTCCTCGTAGCAAAGTATAATGTTGGCCTAGGCCGCTGCCTCAAGATTAAAATGTGACGCGTCCTTATGAAGTTTGTCTATTTCATTTTGAGTCAAATTTGGAGAGAACAGCCAATTGGAAACTCCCTCATGGCCACTGCCAGATCCAGTCAATCATGGCCAATTCAAATCGGCCAAAATGGTACTGACCGGGATCAGTGGCAGCTAACAGTGTGGGACGCACTGCATTGGGTACGGGCAGTAGTCAGACATCCCCCAATGACCTGATGCCATTCCTCAGTCGATATTGTGGTCAGTCTGTCTCTGGCATTAAACGTATCTTGGATGTGTTTGTCTGTGGTTTTATTTGGATAATCTCTATTCGGATATTATCCTGATACTCGAGACACAGGAAATAGCCAGGAGTAAATGGGGTCAAAATCTGTGCATACTAGGACCATATTTGAATAGCCCTGCATGATGCTTAGATCATGACCCTGAAAATGAGATCCAACCCAGTTGTTTCTAGAATGGTGAAACAAGTTCCTGATTTCATTACACCATCCTAGTCCTGCAGGCCTGTTGCCCAGATTCAGTTGCCTTAAATAGATTGTGTTAACCATGAAGCCAAGCAAAAGTCTTTGATGGTGAAAATCAGCCCATATGTTGGTTTTAGAAATCTTAAACTCATGGTGTTTAATAGAAATGTTTGGTGTTCTGCTAAAACGGCTCATACATTCCGAGTTAGATCTACCATCTAATTAAATAGTTTGTCCTACACGTCCCTTTCTTATACCTAGTTTGCTGAGGCTTGTGGTCATCCGTACTCTTGAGGTTGGTACTCCAAAGTGGCATACCAGGCCCTGTCTTGTATTCACTGGAAAAATTAATGATGTATTAATGATTTGCGACATACATAAAGACATCCATTATTAATTGTGTGCATTTTTTTTTCTTGCCCATACAGAGCAGATCTTCCAAAATATCCGTCAGGAGTACACCCGCTACCAGCGGCGGCGACAGCTAGAGGGGGCCTTCAGCCAGACGGAGGCATGTGGCACTGCTGACGGTTCGAGCCCCTGCCCTGCCCTCACCTCGCCCAGCTCACCCTCAGGTCAGAGTGCTTCCAGTGCTGCTGTGTATTACGGAAAGGCTGCTAAGATGGCTGACCTGTCTCATCACATTACTCTACAAGACTTGGGTAGTGCTTGCTTTTCTGTTACTGTGGAATAAGTGGTGGAAATGGTTGAATTCAGTGCCAACTGTATTAGTCTCACACACTTTTACCTGTACCCTTCCTCTTTTACATACCATTGCCCAAGGTTTAGCAGGTCAGGTGTAGAAGTTGCTTAGGATTTGTCTGCCTTGACATTCAACATTGCAGGCCATTATGGTGTATCTGAACAAGGGTTGTCATGCTTGGATGTGTGTGTTTCAGGTGCCTCATTGCTGAAGAAGGACCAACCCACATTTACACTGCGCCAAGTGGGCTATCTATGTGAGCGCCTTCTCAAAGACCACGAGGAGAAGATTCGGGAGGAGTATGAACAGATACTGAACACGAAACTGGCAGGTAGGGAGCAAGACCTGGTATGCTGATTTATACGCTGACCGATGTCTGTTTAATACTCGTCCTTTCTAAAGACCCTATCTCTGATTAATGTTTCTTTAAAAAAAAAACAAAAAACACTTGTCTCATGTTGTGTGTGTTAAGTAGATTTAAACAATAATCTCTTTCTCTTCCAGAACAATATGAATCATTTGTGAAATTCACACAAGATCAGATCATGCGGCGATATGGGGCTAGGCCTGCCAGCTGTACGTATTCAGTATTTGAAATTCCTTCAAATCTGCAGCAGTTTCTCACATTTTGCTAGAACATGCTAGTCCTGTTCTCATATTTGACAATTAAATTGCCATAGATGTGAAAACTGAGCTTCTTGTTGACTCCCACACTCAGCTTTGACTAAAGTGGTGATATTCTCTAGCTTGTATTGACTATAATTTATGCATAAATTATATCATCTTGAATAGCCTCAATTTCCACATCAACTGTATAAGCATACTACACTGCTAAAAAAAAAAAAAAAAAAGGGAACACTTGATTACCACAATATAACACCAAGTTAACTAAACTTCAGGGAAATCAGTCCAGTTGGGAAGCATTAGTGACTTGCTTCACTTCCTTTGGTACAATTGACTGTCACAACAGTTGCACTGGAGAGGCAAGACAACCCCTAAAAGGGGAATAGTTTTGCTGGTAGTGGCCACAGATGGTTGCTCTGTCCTTATCCTTCATGACCGATTCATCTCAACAGTATTGTAATTTTGCAAATGTCCTCGTTGCTACATGAGAGTACTGCAAGTTGCATGGGCTTCAAGTTGCACAGTTAGTCCTACTCCTCCAGCATGGCTCATCCTCACATCGTCACAAGGTTTGCTGTGTGTCCAGGACATGGGCCATTACACGAGGAGAGCTGGACAGGGCTGTAAGAGGTGCATCATCAGTAGCAGGACTGGTATCTAAACCAGCCATTCTGAAAGACCAATGAGCTACTGGTGCACATATTTGCACCATATTTCTGACCAAACTGTCATAAGCGTACTCCATGAAGGTGGAATGAAGGCCCGGCATCCTCTAGTAAGACGTGCTCACAGCCCAGCACCACGCAGCTGCCATTCGCCAGATTACACCAGAATTGGAAGGTCTGCCACTAGCACCCCACTCTCGGATGAGAGCTGGGTCTCATTGAGCATGTGTCGGGTGTGAAAGAGTCTAGAGATGTATGGTGAACATTATGCTTCCTGCAACGTCATCCAGTATGTCAAACCTTTCACTGCTGTAGGCCCTGCACATGTGGCCAGATTGTGTAACCAGCTCTTGAATGATTAAGGCATTGATGCTATGCACAAGTGCATCTTGACACTACCAAGTGGTGTGACGAACTATCCAGCAACACTCTAATGCGTTGATCCAGGTATGGGTGGAGATCCTCTAAAATACCATCTGCCATATCATGAGCATACTCTCAAGAGTGCGTTGCAGCCATACGTACTATTGAATCATGTTTAGTTGCTGTGATGGAAATTTGTGCAAATTGGATCGGCCTGTGATTAATTTTTACTTTTGATTTTTGGTGTGATTTTGAAACCAGCCCTCTGTAGGGTGTTGCTTTTGGTTTCCACTTACCTTTGTTAAATCATTTCTTTCTTAGTGAAGTTCAATATTTACATCATTAAAGATCTTTCAACTTGAATCTTTCATTTATCAGCATCCAATGTGTAACTAAGTGTTCCCTTAATTTTTCTGAGCAGTGTAGTATTGGTAGTCAGTCAGTCACTTTGGTTGGGCAAGAACTCAAGTTTCAGGTTTCAAGCAGCTGGTCATTTTCTGTGATAGGTCTGTAATGACTATAGTGTAGTGAATTGGCAATATTTTATTAAGCTTTAGTTTCGTTACAGGTCTCCTATTTTTCAACCCTGACCCCTCAACTAGGCATTTATAATTTTGCATGGCACAATCATGGTACACCGTCCAAATTTAAATGAGTTCACTTATTAGAATCTTTTCAGAGCAAAATTCATATCTGATCTCCACATAGTTCATTTTTGACAATGAATCGCTACCCATTCAGGTAATCTAAGGTTAGGTCGAACATAAGTCATGGAAACAAATGTGTGCAAGCTGAGTATCAGAAAGAAAGTGAAAGATTTGTGAGCCAAGCACTGTCAGTTCAAACATGCTTCGCATATAGGTCAGAAAACGGTCTGCAGAATACAGTACGTTTTAATGACTGATATCCTGCTAAAACCATTTAATCTGTTTTATTTGCTCCTTGAAAAAATACAAATTTGTTTGTTTTCCCCAGATGTATCTTGAAGAACCTCAAGGATGGGAACCAGCTAACCCTTGACCTCATGGTTGCTGCAGAACTATCCCTCTCCCCACTTTTCTTTAATCTCTTCCAATTTTAAAAACTGATTGGGTGCCATGGATTATCCACATTTAATTCCCCTGTACATCTGAATTGTTATTGATGGTCCAGCTGTGTATAAGATACATTTGGGTAAATGTGTCCTTTGGAAAAATAATTGCACCAGCCGATGTGAATGGACAGCTGATGGACTGTGCCACCTGTACAAAAGCTTGGTTAGTGTCTGAATGTTTCTGTACGGTCTGCTCCCTACTGGGTTATAGCAGCTCTACCACACTCTACCTGTATCCTCTTCTGCCTCCAACTGTCTGTTTCCAAACCCTCTAACTTAGAAATGTGGATTTTTGTTTTGTTTTTTGAAAAATAAAGGTTCTCCCATTAGCCACTTGTTTTCTCAGACTTTGCCTTTTTGTACTTCCATAAGTATTTCATATGTATACACTTAAAACAGACCTGTTATACTTTTCCAGAGAAGGGGGCTATGTTGGTTTTTGGCCTCCAAATTACACACCAATGTGGGTTACTCTCACCCGAAGAAACCAATTTTCTCAGTTGCTTGAAATGTCTTGCTGGAATTTGCACTCCCCACTACAGTCAATTTTAGTACACCTTCACACAGCGCATAGCAAGTACTGGAGGCCAGGGAGAGTTTCAATTTTGGTAGCCATATCGAGAAGGTCCTGTGTACTGTATTGAGGGTAAATACTTTGACAAAGGCAGAACCACATGTCGGTGGTTAAAATATTTACCGCAGATCTTCCACTATTTTACTGTGTCATTTCAGTGCATGAACTAAGTATTTGTGAAGTTTAAAGGAAACGAGTAACTAGAAGCTGGCTCTAGCTATCTCAGCTGTAAACCCAGCACTCGGCTATAATCGTCGCGGAGAGCGACGCTAACCTGACACAATCTCGACAACTAAAATTGCGCTGTGGTTATGCTCGTACGATCAAACTGTATTGAACTGTGTTTAATAGTTGATCTTAATACTTCTTATAACCATGCATTATCTGACTCACTTATTACGTTTTACTAACGTGGTCCTACATTTTTGTATTAGGTTCATTAGCTAGTTCCAAGTTCAGGATAGTGGCTGTGTATAAAAAGTGCTATTCAAATAAATTTGCTATGCTGACATGTCTGTTAGGGTATTTGGTTGTTAAGACAGTTAACGTTAACTCTATCGTTAGCTAGCAAATCTAATATTTGTCGTAACGTTAAAGTTACCAATATGACACAGAAGCCTGTATCCTAAACTTGGAGTTACAGTTAATTACACAACTAACCTAGCACGTTTTAACGTTCAAATAAGTACTTATGGTTATTGCTACAGTACAAAAATATATGACGTTAGCACAACGTACAAGTATTCCGGAAAAATTAGATCATCCTATTTTTAATTGTAACCTAACTGGTTAATTGGCTAACTCACGAAATAGTTTTTCTGCGATCACAAGTTTCAAATTTGCGCGCGAAATGTTAACCGCGCGCCCCTGTTTTTTTACCCTGTGTTTTGCTACCTCAAGTTTTGGCAGTGAACTAACGTCGTACAAATTCACCTTTTCTTAACATTGTGAGGATATATGACGATGTTTTTTCTATCACTAAACGGGGGCAGTTCCAACTTTGTTGGCATCACAGGCCTGTAGCTAATTAGCTAGCTAGCTATTTGATATTAATTATGTCTCTTTGAAGGGATCTTTGGCTCCGTTGCTTTTAAAGACCATTCAAAAATGGCTCTTCGTTCTTTTTTCAGGCAGCGGGATGCAGCCCGGATATTAGTATCACCGATGAACAGTCATGCAAATTTTGCTACCTTGCCTTAAATGTAGGCCTGATTCAAACAACGCTTAAAGGGGAATAACTATTTCAAAAGTATACAATTGGACAACAATTATATTTTAGTAACAACACATAAAAAGTACCTTTAAATAAAGTAAATAAACGCTGAAACTTAAATTCGTCTAATTTAACTGTTAGGGTAAACCGTTGGTCAATACTGCTTTAAAAGGTAAAAGTGTCTTGCAAATATTGCATTCTGCTTTTGCTCTTTGTTTTATTAGAAAGATAGTTTCTTATTTTCCTTGTTTGGCTCATTTTCTAGCACTGTTCTAGTTCTGCATGTTCTCTCTGAAGCTCGGTTATGGCTCTCTCGCTCTTTCTCTGGCGCTCCGCGATTAGGACGATACTTAGTGGTTTCGGAATTGAATTTCGACAATAAACATCTCTCATTGTGACTGATAGATTCCCTGCAGTTATGCTAAACGGAATGGATGGATTACAGTCGATAAGAACTGTGCAAAAATAACATCTAGAGGCGGGACTCGGTTCCTTTCGATCATTTTAAACAGCCGTTGAACGGAATGGGATCGTTCGCGATCACCATTTGATATCCTTTTCATATAGTGAACCAAGTTTAATTAACTTTGCAGTGTTGTCGATATCAAAAGCAAGTAGCTAAAATAGATAACGTTGCCTCTTAGCAACTTGCGTGCAATTAGCTAACAAATCAATCTAGCTAAATAGTATGACAACAAAGCTCAATTAACCTAGATTGAGGTTTATTTTATTTTTGAGCGTGCCATTCAAAGAAATAGCCTGTGTTGACACAAATAGTGTACAAGATGTGTGGAGAGGCGGTTAGTGCTCAACACTATACTACATTGTACTGTTGCCAATCCGGCAGTTTCTGCTCTTACTGTTGCTGATTTAACTTTTTTATTCTATGCCTTGCCAGCAGAACGGATCGTATCAATTATTCATGAGCCCGTCAAAAACGGATGTGAAAAAGAAAAGATAATGGCTAATTCTAGGACCAAATTGTGGAGATGATTTATAATTTCAAGCTAATGTTACAGTCTCGTTTTACAGCTCGTTTGGTGTTTGGTAAAAGCGACAAGTAAAAAAACACGCAGCCAGGATCTTTCTGGAACTTCGGAACGTATAAGTATGTATTACACTAAAAGTACCAAAGAAAACCTACCTCCATTTTCTTTTTTCTACAGCAAATGGGATTAGGACGTTAGCATTTCTGCTACTGAGTACTGATTGCTGGTAAACTCGCTGGAGTATCAAAAATGCGAACGTCCTTTTTGCTTTAGAAAAAGGAAACACTGAGGTAAGTTTACTGAAAGATCCTAGCCAAGTGGTGAAAAACTTTTAAATACTTAATTTTCTGCTATTGCGCTCCATACACCCCATGGGGCCTTTAGCATCTGACGCAAAAGCCAAGCTTCACTAAAAGCCATACTAAATGTTATTACACAATCGAGTATTTTTAAATAGCATACCTCATGCAATGTTTTGCAGTTGTTCTTCAGCGATTTAGAAGAAAAGAGTAACTAAAATTATTGCCATTTCTATGTGTGTCTAATTTGGTCACAAGCAGTACATTATTAAGGTTTCATATGCTTAATTTTCATTCAAGTGCAGGTATTTTGTTATTTCACATTTTTTGTCCATCGAAAATGGTAGTATCTTGTGTAGGTGTCTTTGGAAAGCATTAAAGCATGTAAATCTATCCCAATCGACTCCTAAAATAAAACTGGGAACACTTAAGATGTGCATAATAGATCCCCATTAAATGTGTGTATATATAGAAATTTGTGCGTTTTGTTACGCTATTCAACTATGCTTTGCCCTAGTTTGTGAAATGGTTTCTCTCAAGTAGTCTCAATTGATAATGTACATGGGTAAAACCTGAAAAACCTGCCGTTTATAACCCTGTTCACCCTCTTATGCAAAGTGTTTTTGTTGTTCAGAGTGGATTGTGGGTGTGTATATACATGAGTTTCTATCTCGATGTCTTGTCTCGCAAAGGTTATGTAATCATGTTAATAAAAATGCTGCAAATATGATCGTTTTCGTGTTTTTTTGTTGTTGTTTTTCTAAAAACACAAAGTTACTATTTTGCCTGTTACCTATAAATGACTTTATGCTTTTAGTTATTCATGTTTTGGGGTGACTGAAGTAGGTGCAGCATCAAACAGACTGTTGCTAAAGTAGCTCACTTTAAGATTGGGTAGGTTTTATTAATGAACTAATTCGTTTTATTGTAATAATTACTCAGAACTCACATTTGCTCAAGCAGGTTCCATGTGAAGTTTTTTTTTCTATCCTTCTGGAAGTCGGATAATTGAATAATTAGTTTTTAATACTCAAATAATTAGTAGGTAGTCTATGTACAACCCAGTGCTATGGTTTCCGCAATCTGAACGATTAATGTTTTATAGTGCCTACATGTGACGTCACATCATTCAGGTGTGGTGGCTGTCGGAACCTAGGTAGAGGGAATAGCTGCTAGTTATTGGTTATTCTTCAATTTAGTGAATTCACACAGGCCTATCGGACACGCTCATCATTCTCCAAAGGAAGGCCGAAACAGGAAAGAAGCAAAGGTTATTATTAGCCTATCGCCGGTCCGGGAAAGATGATCGGTGTTTGATTAGTTCTAGTATACCTTTTCCTGATATTTTTGTGTACACCAACAGGGAAGTTCTTGAAGATCCTAAAATAACATGAACGTTTAATTTCGGTAATATTTCAAGCTTCTAGCCCAAAATCTAAGATCAAAGTGTCACCGAATTTCCCTGGAAGAGCAATCCCAACTCATTTCGGAAAGTAAGCAAAGAAGTGCGCGATCGACAAAGTGAAGGAAAAATCCGTAAGTAAACGCTAATCAGTTCCTGATTAACAAGTGGCATGTGTCTGGAGTTTACATTTATTTTGCATTCGTAAAAGTTTTAATCGACACTGTTACCGGACTACAGTACATGAAGGCGCACTTCCCCGCACTTTCATTGTTATAAATTATTATAAAGTTTTCAGTTTTCTACTGAATTCCAGTGGAAATGTTTTTTTTTTAGTTTTTTGAATGAGTTTTGTAGTACAGAATAGTTTCCCCCCCAGAATGAACGAAAAGCGACTTTTTCCGCAGTAAGAATTCGCCCTTGTTGGCCGGAAAAAGGTTTGAGCAATTTAGAGTAAACAAACCTTTCGCTGTAAATAGTGCTTCCTTCATTTTCAGTACGCTGGTATGTTCACTATTCTACCCATTACACATTAAAAGTAGTTGGTAACTTTTTGCAAATTGTTTAAAAAAACATATCTCTACTCACATGCGGCAATGTCACCAAGAGCTTTGTTGGAGTTATACTTCAGATGCACAAACAATTGGCTCTCAAAGATTTTCAACATGAATGTTTTGATATAACTAAACTTTATTGGATTATGTATATTCTAAGATGTATGATGGCACATGCCTGGTATGAACAGGGTATGTGTTCTGTTGTGCATTTATGTTTGCACTTTGTGTATTGGATGTGCTTCTGTATGTCTCTGTGGACATTGTAACAATGCATCGTTTTGGGGGCTACAATAACCATTTTACCTAGTTACAAGCTCAGTTGATTGATGCTTATGTCTTACATTAACGCTAATTAAGTGCATTTTTAAAACTCCTGCATGGTTTTTAATTTATTGTCAGTGTATACCTTTTAAGGTCTTTGACTGAAAGCATACTAATTAAAAAGATTCTTGCACAGATTTGTGTACGTGGATGCTTGTTCATATTAAGCTTCTACTTTTTAAAATCTCCAGTACCTCAAGTTTTTTAAATAGTTCATCATGCAGTTTGTTTTATACAAATTATATAAAACAGGAATGCCAATGTAAATGTGATAATGACGCATGTTTAATTCTACTGGAAAGTTACCAGACCTACCCAACATCTGCCGTTGCCTTTGAGAGCAAGAAATGCCAGAAATTGACATTGAAGAAGAGGGTGGTTTTCCTGTGCTAAGAGATGACCCTGAGAAGGATCAAGATGTTGCTGAGAAAGGATGCTATGACAAGTTTCACACCTCGGTGTCCAGATGGATGCTTCCGGAAGACCTTCGTGAAACATATTTGGAGCGTGCCAACTGCTGTCCACCACCTATATTCATCATTCTCATCAGCATAGGAGAGGTAGGACTTTGTACTGAGCATTTGACTATACAAAGACTCGAAAAAGGATGTTATCTCTTTTGTGACCCGGTTAGTTGAAAAATTCAGAGTGTCATGCAAACTAGTCGTTTTCATATTATGGGCTATTCGTACTAAAACAATAGCCTCTGTCCTGTATTTCTAAAGTTGACATTGATGTAGCAGTAGAGGTATGAATGTTTGTTAATATGTTTGGTTTTGAAGTAGCTTGCCTAGCAACAGGGACTCTCTGAGCTTTGAGCTTTTTCACTGCTGTGTTGTTCCTGAGCCTTGGCTGGTTTCATTATACTTGGCTCTATACTTGGCCACAATCCACATGAGACACCTGAAAATGGAAGTGCTACTTTTAAAAAGCAAAAAGATAGGATTATCTTCGCTGAAGTAAACTGTTTCTGGTGGTAATAAAGCTGTGCTGTAACATGTGACAGCTGGCAGTGTTTATCTACTACGCGGTGTGGAAGCCTCAGAAGCAGTGGATCACTCTGGACAACGGCATCTGGAACAGTCCTCTCACCTACAAGCCTGACCACAGGCAGGAGGCCTGGCGCTTTATCTCCTACATGTTTGTACATGCTGGGTAAAAGCCTCTTTCCTATTGACTTGCTCTTTCTCAGTGAGGAGAGCTAGGTTTTATAAAAGTTTTTCTTTTAAAATGTGAAATAAAATGTTATTAACTTTGTTGGTATTTGGGTGTAGCCATGGCACTGTGGCTGCTCAGATCTGGACATGGGATTTTTTTCATTGACTGGTTTAAGTGATGGATTTAACTGAGTGGTGGGGCTCCTCTGCTTCCTGCTAGGGTGCAGCATATTGTGGGGAACCTGGTGCTCCAGCTCTTGCTTGGTATCCCCTTAGAGCTTGTCCACAAGGGCTTCGAGGTTGGAATGGTCTACCTGAGTGGCGTTCTAGCAGGTGAGTGACCACATTCCTAGTTTTCCTCATGTACATTAGACCTCAGGTTTTTAACTGAGAATCATCATATTATAAAGTAATATAGTATGGGACTATGCTTTACTGTGTTTTTAAAAAGTATATTTTATTACGTTTGCAGTGGGTTCAGAAAGTATTCAGACTTTGCATACATTGAATTGTGAATTTGACTTTAAATTTATATAATTGCCTTTAAGGTTCTTTTGAAAACTAACTGTGGTTCTCCACAATCAAACTGTTGCAAGGCCTAGATGAGAGCAAGGATATAAAACAAAATCTAAGACTTGGAGTTAAATGGCATGTCAAAGACTCTGGCAACATTTGGAAAACGATTCTCTCATCTAATGAGATGAAAACTGAGTATTTTGAACAGAAAGCATTATGTCTGGTGGAAAAAACCAGTGCTGCACATCACCTGGCTAATACCATCCTGATGGTGAAACGTGGTGGCAGCATCATGCTTCGGAAGTGCTTCTCAATGGCAGGGAAGGGAACAATGGCTTGGTCAAAGCCCAGACTTTAACTCCAGTATTTGTGCTTGCCATCCAAGCATTACTTGGGAGGATCTGCAATGAAGAATGGGATAAAATGCCCAAATCCAGGTGTCCAAAGGTTGCAGGACCCAAGAAGTGGTGCAGTTGTAATTGCTACCAAAGGGGCTTCAATAATGTATTGTGAAAAAAGTACAGTTGCATAAACTCATGCATAATTTATTATAATAATTAATTCTTGCCATAGATTTTGAAAGGTTTTGGGACATGGTTTTCTAAAGTGGCTCCACCATGTGATGTTTGGACTTCCTGGAATAATGGATCTGGTACATGCATACGAATCTGGGCCTTTGACCTAGGTTAAATGTGTGTGGGTATCTCAGGGTATTTCTGTGTCTCACAAGAGGAAAAAATAGTAGATTGGCATTATTTGTTGTGCTGTTTGTTTTGGGCTCTACTCATTTATGGGTTTATGCTGGTTTTTAATGATATGTTGTTTTGAGCGCAGACTGAATTACAGGTGACTACTCCAAAGGAGTTCTCTTGGCTCAGGGGTGGGAATAGTAGCTTGCCAATCATGATCTCACACTTTCAATTTCTTTCTCATTTTGTGTGTGTCTGTCTGTGTGTCTGTCTGTGTGTGTGTGTGTGTGTCTGTGTCTGTGTCTGTGTCCCAGGATCTCTGGCCAGCTCCATCTTTGATCCTTACAGCGCTCTCGTGGGAGCCTCTGGTGGAGTTTACGCTCTAATTGGTGGCTACTTCATGAATGCTTTGGTGGTATGGTCTTTACATTTAAGAACAATTAAAATGTCTTGAAATACGTATCTGTCCAGCGCTGTGCTCTTTTAAAAGTCAGCTTGCTTAGAGCTTTCCAGCCTCCCAGCCCCCCCACCTCACCCCAAACAAAGCAACTGTATGGAATTTTTCTGGCTCATTTACCTAATCTGTCCTTCCTGTGCTCCAGAACTTCAGGGAAATGATGCCACTGCTGGGTGTCTTTCGTATCCTGGTCATCGTCATAATTGGTTTGTTCCTCCATATACTCTGTCCCAGAGCTCTGCATATCTGTATGTGTCCATACAACAGCCTGAAGTTTAACTGCTCATGTGTTTTAGTGGGAACAGATGTGGGCTTTGCAATCTACAGAAGATTTCTGACTGGCATGGCTGGAATGAAGGTGAGGGATTGCTTTTTGTGTGTCTCAGGTGGGTATTTTTGTATACAAATACCTGTAATTTCTTTTTTGCCTCTTTTGGATAGTGTTTAAAAACACAAAATGAGTGACTTAACATTTGCTCATCTTAGTTAACTGTTAAAATAACATTGTTCCCCAAATATACAGTATCCTGTTTTTACCACAGTTAGTATGTGAAACTCGTTGTGAGTGGTTACCACACTGTGTATGTGATTACTATCAGTGTTACACTCAGAAGCAACAGTGCCACTCTTGCATTAGTTTTGTCTGGGCCTCTAAACAAATGATGTACCTCATTAGGGAATAAAACACAACACAGATACAATAGGCATGTTGGCGTGGATCACAGAACCTCTACTGACTGAATATTAACTGGGTGCAGGACACACAGAGTGAGTGTAGCAAGTGTGGCAGTATTACAGGATTTATTTAAGTGTGGGTGTGTGTGGGTGGGTGGGACACACCTAAGAGTGCTTTATGACCAACAGAAATCTTCCCAATCCACCTGCAAATGTTTTTTTTTTTTTTTCCCTGTCTTCCATATATTATTCCTTTTATAGATGCAGGTGATTTTTTTTTTTTTGACATCTGCTATAAAACGCCTTTCTTAAACTCCTAGGCTGTTTGCTGGAACTAGTATTAAAATTCAAAAGGTCAAAGGAGGCTTACCTTATATTAGTCATGAATTTAAAATTTAATCGATAGAGTTTGTTTAACTTACAAATAATCACCACATATATTGGTTCAACAAATTAATTTCTTAATTTTTTTCCAGCCATTTGACAGCAATTTGTCCTGATGATCACTCAGAAGCCTCAGGATGTTTTTTGGTCTCCATCTTTCCTGTGTGGATGCTACATGCTGCACCTTTTATTAAATGCGTGGGTGTGTGTTGCTTCCTCCTTCACCAGGTGTCTTTCGTGGCTCACATTGGGGGCGGAGTAGCAGGCATGACCGTTGGATACGTGTTCTTCACCAACTACAACCAGAAGCTTCTGAAGGACCCACGGTTCTGGCTGTGCATTGTGGGATACATCGTCTTCTTGCTTTTTGCTGTTCTCTTTAACGTCTTCCTGTCACCAGCTCCTCACTAAAGAGTGAAAAAATGATGTGTTCAAGGCGCCACCACGTGTCTATTTACAAAGACAGGTTTAGCCAGTGTATATTTTTAAAACTCTTAGGTGAACATCTAATTCTGTTTTATATAATGCATCCTATTGAAACTTGAATCTTAAATTGGATTTGTCAGACATGGTCAGATGTGCTAATTGCACACATACAAAAATGAAAAATTTTTTTTTAGTGTTTTGATACCACAACATACCTCATCAAAGGATCTGGTGCTACATACACAGAAAAGACAGTACATGTACCTCATTCATTGGACCTCCTGGAATAATGGATCTGGTACTTGCATGTAAATCTGGGCCATTGACCTAGGTTAAATGTGTGTGGGTATCTCAGTGTATTTCAGGGTATTTCAGTGTCTCACAAGAGGAAAAAATTGTAGATTGGCATTATTTGTTGTGCCGTTTGTTTTGGGTTGTACTGATTTATGGGTTTATACTGGTTTTTAATATGTTTTGAGCGCAGACTGAATACAGGTGACGACTCCAAAGGAGTTCTCTTTGCTCAGGGGTGGGAACAGTAGCTTGCCAAACTTGATCCTACACTTTCACTTTCTTTCCCATTTTGTGACAAAACTACTGGATTATTTAGTGCTTTTGTATGTTCAGACTGCTCCATTTAAACACAAGAGGTAGGGTTTTCTCTTTGAGGTTACACATTCCTGCAGGAATGAAGCTGTATCCTATTTACTTAAATTTGAACGTATGTTTTATATTCAAAAGAACTTTTAACCTTCACACTGTCAGGCATGTTCTCTTCCTCATATTGTTTTGTAAAGATTAGAACACTCCTGTTTTATGCTTTTTTTTGTTGTTGCTTTTTGTATGCTTTTTCTCTACCAGTGAAATATTTAATTAAAGGACATTTAACATTGTGTATGTTCTTACCATTTACTCATTTAATATACTCTGAATTAAAACAACGTAGATTTAACAACATAGCCACAAAGTTTCTGGAATGACCTTGCATTAAGCATAAGCAATATTTATGGAGTTCAGAACGTGTGGAATGCACATCCTTGGGATACCTAACTAAAGGGCAGTAGAAGGGAACGTGGGAAGTGTGCTGTGGCAGTTGGAGTATGTTTGGAGGATGAATTATAATCTGCCAATGTTAAATGTAGTCTGAGTGGTTCAGCCGAAGCTGTGAATTGTGAAATGTGACCGATATGGCCAACAGTACAATGCCTGGTTCATACTGCAAAAAAAAAAAAAACGCAACAAGTCAGAAAATCTTGAAAATAAACAAGACTTTTTTTTTTTCTTGTTCCAAGTACTTTTTTTTCTCCACAATTTAATTTTTACACAGTCTGCACCTTGTCTGGTTTGATACACCACTGCTTTGTTCGACCAAGTACTTGGTGCTTGTTCTTGCATACTTGTTTATGTAGGCTTTGATCTTATTACTCCCATTCAGCTGACATTTGATGACCTGGCATACTCTGCGGTGGTACTTTAATTGGAGAATTTCTGGGTATGTGTAGCTAAGCTTTGTTGTATGGCTTTGTGTTGGTTGAGTTTCCTCTGTTCTGATCAACTTTCCCTTTTTCGATACCAACCGAAACTTCACACATCACCAGTCCAAATGACTGTGTCCTTCCTGCACGTTTTGGTCTGGTGGATCAGCGATTTAGTGTACCTTTCTGTCTTGTTTGGCCATTGTGGTAGTAAGTGGACTTGATGCCTTGATGCCATCCATGTACAGATAATGGCTGATGGTAGCTTCACTCATGAATCTTTATCCATACTTATTCTTATTGGTCCCATTGGTCAGTGGGTTCAAGCCTAAGCAGGACAGCTCTCAGGACAGTTCAGGGCAGCAGAATGCCAGACTCCTTACTTATTTTTGAGTTTAAACTATGGTGAGCTCAATCCCAGTTATCGTTTAATGGAAAATCACAGCCAGTAGGTATCAAAATGTCGACTGTCTAACAGATACAATAAATAGCCCTTTCCTGATGCACTTCCCTGGAGCAACAGCAGGACAGTCAGTAATAGCAGCAAGAAACAACACTCGGAACATAAACATTCAAGCAAGGCCTAGATGTCCCACAGCTATTCCATCAGGTCCTAGTGTATACAACCTATAGCTGGAGAGAAATGATTGGCTAGCAGTTTGAGCAGCAAATGACACCAGACCTACAAATATGAAGTTCAGTCTCCAACATTTTAGTACTTACAGATCTGCAGATATGAAGTTCAGTCTATGACATTTGAGGATATACAGATGTGCAGATATGAAGTTCAGTCTATGACATTTGAGGATATACAGACCTGCTGATATGAAGTTCAGTCTATGACATTTGAGGATATACAGACCTGCTGATATGAAGTTCAGTCTGTGACACTTGAGGATATACAGACTTGCTGATATGAAGTTCAGTCTATGACACTTGAGGATATACACATGGACGAACCAGCGCTACCAGTGGATGATCTGATGCTGCCATGTAAGAAACATCCATCCTGCTCTAGACTCACTGGTGTAAACATGGAAGGATTACTTGGACTAAACAACAATGTTATAATCTAGTCAGGCAGCTCAGTGGAGGGTGGGTTTCCTTCAGAGTCTTGGTCCTCCCAAGGTTTCTCCCTATTTTGTCACTGTTGCCCTTGACTTGCTTATTAGGGATTATCAACATACATTTGTAAATGTGTCTTGATTTGGTCTGAACTTTAGTGTGCAATAATTCATTGTTGGATATTGCTGTTGGAAGGATAAAACAGCTGGTTGATGTAATTTTTTTTTTTTTTTGTCTGGGTGTTGTATTTCTAAAACAGCTGATTCTTCATGTCTAAGATGCCATTTGGCTTATTTCAGTATTTAGGTTTTGTTAGAAGTTTTATTAATTCTGTTAATTATGAATGAATAATGATGTTCCAGGAGTAAAGACTTAACTGTTAATTATGAATGAATAATGATGTTCCAGGAGTAAAGACTTAACTGTTAATTATGAATGAATAATGATGTTCCAGGACTAAAGATTTAACTGTCTGATCCACATTTAGTAGCCTCAGCTGAACTCTGTGTACTTACTTTCTATAGATAAAATAACAGTCAGTTGTGTTTAATTAATTATTGAACAAAGTGGCTTATTTATATGGGTTTGCCTGAAGCCCAGAAGGTTTGGGAACCCAGACTTGGGAAATGGTCTTGGTAAATGGTATATTTCTGGACATGAAAGTAACAAGTAGGTGAAAATAAGTCTCCAACACCTAAGTACTTACACCTGCATGCATGTGCTTTACCCTTCAGTGTATCAACATTTACAGACTTCTTTACCTTTCAGTGTTTCAACATTTACAGACTTCTTTACCTTTCAGTGTTTCAACATTTACAGACCTTCTACATTCCAAATTGCTTCACTCTTTCATCAAGAACAGGTGTAGTTACTTGCCCTTCAACTCACACACTCACAAGCATTTTGCTTATCTGCAAACTTTGTGCGCTTCACTAGTTTTAAATATCTCTACATGTGCAGATGGTTTTTCTTTGAGTTTTCTAGCTTCTAGTCTTTTGTTATTAAAATGTCTTGGTACTGGAAATGACAGATCTTTAATTTTGACAGTCTGAAGGTGTTCAGTAAAACAAGTCTTCTCTTGGTTTTTCCCAACAAGCTCATTACAAATATTTATGATTTAATCATAAATAGATGTACCGGTACTCATAAATCAATTTAATCCATTTTTATAATCTATTTTTCTAATAGAAACTGGTTTCTTCTCTTAGAACTTCAGAATCACTCTTCTTGAGCTGATGAAGGATGTTACTCTGAAATGTCCTGATATATACACTATATTGCCAAAAGTATTCGCTCACCCATCTAAATGACGGTGCACCAGTGCACAAATCAAGGTCCATAAAGACATGGATGGCAGCACAGATTCCTGACCTCAACCCGGTAGAACACCTTTGGGATGAATTAGAGCGGAGACTGAGAGCCAGGCCATCTTGTCCAGCATCAGTATGTGACCTCACAAATGCGCTTCTGGAAGAATGGTCAAAAATCCCCATAAACACACTCCTAAACCTTGTGGACAGCCTTTCCAGAAAAGCTGAAGCTGTTCTAGCTGCAAAGGGTGGACCAACATCATATTGAACCCTATGGATTAGGAATGGGATGTCACTTAAACTCATATGTGAGTCAAGGAAGGTGAGCGAATTCTTTTGGCAATATAGTGTATATTTATGTGTAGTTAGCAACAACGACTTTAATCTGTTGCATCTACTGCCATCTACTGGCCAGTCTCGCTTTAGACACTAAGAGAAAATCTTAGATAAATCGTTTTATTATGCATACTATTTACATATTATGCAACAGTTAAGTAAACAGTTAAGCATGTGGTCAATTACAAAAACAATCAAGCATTTTAAGTGATTACTGGAATATATATTATTCTATACTTTCTTTATTTAGATAAGTCAGATAAGTTAGATAAGTACTACCCTACAGTGTATAGTGAGGTCAGCTGAAAAGATCATCTGAGTCTCTCTCCCCTCCATCACTGACATACCACATGCTGCACTCGCAAAGCCATCAGCATTGTGGACGACATGCTATATTATTATATTCATTGTAGTGTTATAGTTCTATGTCGCACCTTCGTACACGTCTGCACTTTGTTAGTACTGTATTGTTGCTCCA
>JAOYMR010000003.1:18688561-18707049 GCA_025802075.1 Tenebrosternarchus preto | reverse complement strand
TATATATATACACACACACACAGTATATATTATTGATACACCTTATTTAAAGATGTCAACATGAGATTGACCAGTAGGGGGAAGTATTTCAAAACATTCTGCCAAAGCTACTGGCAGGATGGAAAGTAGTCAATATCATATTCACTAACATGTTCTTCTCTGTGGGGGAACAAGTTATTGTCCCTAAATTTAAGTAAACCCTTCTTAAACAGGAAAGCCATCTCAGACCAGATCCTCATTCAGAATGACCTACATAATCCTATATCTAACTGGCTGAGTTTCCCAAAAAAACAAATATAATCTTTAAATTGTAGAGTACCTGTTACACTGATCACTCGTGTAAGATGATCTTAACAGAGCCCTGATCTCTTACTGGTAGCAGAGCCTAAAGTGATAACAAATCCAGTGATAATGTGAACTTGAATGCTGATTTTTATAATATGAGTATTTACTGTATAATAAAGTCACTCTGCAATATCAGCTAAGATCACTCTCCACTAAAGCCTGGACTCCGCAGAATTCATTTTCCCAGTTTTAGCCATCAGCAGTTTAAAATGTCAATCACTCATTTTGTTCCAGCCACAGGGTGATCTGAAGTGTGAGGTTTATCATACTATTGCAGCACTTGTCATTAAAGTCTCCAATCACATTCAACCAGCTCAGCTCCAGAGAGGCAATTTACACCAGATCTGGAGTATCCTGTGAACAAAGAAATAGCAATACAGCCTCAGCCTGCAGTCATCTATCATCCTCTATACAGGTGATGCAGTATGTCTTCAAACTATAAGTGTCCACCTCCAGGCCTAACACCGCCTTAGGAGCTGTTTGGGAGCTGGTTACCACGGTTACACACTTTGAGGCTACTGGAGAGACACGTGTGGGTCTGGAAATGCTCTAGACTGGCCTGTTACATAATAGATAGCATGTCTATGGCATGAAAAAAAAAATCACTGAGCACATCACGGTTTACGATTTGAGCCGTCTGGAGAATATTGAACAATATATTTCGTTCTCATCCAGCTTTAAACAACTGAAACTCTAAGAGTTACCTCTGAGTTAGAGCTGTTTGAGGGGATTGCTCTGCTATGTTCATGTGGTGTTTATTCAGGGACTCTGGGGTCTCATCTCTGTTGAGCTGCGGGACAAGTCTACCTTCCCCCGAGGTCCCAATGGTGTCACCAGCAGGACAGCCTGGGTCTCCTCTCTGCCAGCTGGGATCAATCATGGATAAATTCTCCCATGGATTGTGTGCTGGTATCATATTATTATGCATGCAAGTAGTTATAAAATACATATGCACATCCACATTGGCCAGACACACAAACACTACAATACAGTGAGCAGTACAGTAAATTGCTAACTAATTGTCATAGGATCACTTATACAATGTATGATAAAAAGGGAAGTTGACTTTGAAGTGCTCCTTGCAGAAGGGAATTGATTCATGTCAAGCTAGACTTCATCCACTGCAACATGCTATTCCTTAGAGCACCATTTTATTTTCATGCTAAAGGTATATATATATATATATATATATATTTTTTTTTTTTTTTATTGTAAAATTATGTTATTCTCTGTGCATCCTACTTCTGAACAACTAGCATAGAAGCAGGTAAATGGAAGTCCCATTGTTGTAAAAATTCTGTATAGAAATAATAGTAGTAATCAACTTTGGCAGCAATGGTGTTGCTCTGTGTTTGTGAATGGGGACAGATGGGGGGTTGATGGAGCCAGTTTTCATTGTGCATGACTGGAGCTTGGCAATGCCTTCATCTCCCCAATCACTTTGAATGCCTTTGATTAGCAGGGCTCCTATTGTTTCAGGATTCCCTATGAATGGTGCTGTTTGTCCATTGATGGTTAGGAATAGCTGTAGCCCACAAGCTCTGGTGCAAAAGATGTGTGCGTCCTTGCACATACACAGGCACACATGCGTACGTGTCCACAGTCCTGTCGGGCATCCTGAAAATGTTCCCCTACCTGTTCTTTAGCCAGGTTAACCCTAATTCCCTAACTTTATCAGTCGCATTTCCCTATGCTCTTTTCACTGAGCAGAAAAGCCATATGAGGCAATCTCCACCTCCATCAAAGAACACGAGAGCAAGGCTCAAGATAAAAATGCTTCTAAACCATTTCCTTTCCACTCTCCCTCCCTCCCTCGTTCTCTCTATCTCTTCTCTCTCCCCCTTCCTCTCTTTCTCCATTTCCTGTCTTCTTCTCACCCTCTGTCTCTCCAGCTGTCTGATTCCTTTCCCCTCCTTGTCCCCTGCTGCTATCTCTATTCTTATTTTACAACTGTAGGCTGTTGAGAAAAAAACAATCATTTATTCTTTTACCTAATCCCAGGCTAAATTTAGCAACATCTAAAGAAGTAGATCTAAAGCTGAAAGGCACCAGTTCTACTGTTCCACGTACCGTTCCTTCTCTTGTTCTTGATGCACAAACACTGGGATTCATAAAACACACAAACGTTCCATGTGACAATACATAACACGCAGGTACATGATTTGATTTTGCATGCTCTCCAAGTGTGAGTTTAGTTGACTGGTTTGTAGAAACTGACAAACAGGCCAAAAAGCCTGGAAGAACTGTTTACAATGTTATATTAGCTATTATAAAAATATGATTATATATTAGCTAGGCAATTACTATTATTTTAGTTAAACTTTTATTACTGTTGCTTTCTGTTTTGGAACTTTGGCTACATCTATTAGCAGTGGAGGATCATTGCACCAGGTGCCTGTGTCTGGTCCTGAGCAGTAATTATGGGACCCAAAACTGATCCAAAACTTTCCCCAAGAGCTTAACCTACGTGACCTTTTCAGCGCTATAATCCATACCCTCTGCTCTTACTCCATGCTGACCCAGTGTCCAAAGGCAGAGAGGAGATCAGCTTTGGGGTCAAAGTCCAATTTTTCCCATGAGAAAGTAAACTAGTTCTGGTGAGCAAAGGCCACGACTTCTGGCCGTCCACCGCTCATGCTGATCAAAGGTGTCTCATATGCATGCTAATCAACCTCCTGGCTATCGGATCAGGCTTGTGAAACTCAAGCGCTGCTCTCCGGTTTGTTTGCTGCTGCTGCAAAATGCAAAGCGTCTTAGCATCCAAATGCTGAGTGTGTTATTTGGGCTCGAATCCTCCCTGATGGCTTGACCGCACGTGCTCCCTGATTTGCACATTTTTTCTTGGTTAAGCCGGTTACAATTGATAAAACAATTTATAAGAGGTTCAAATTATTTATAAAATATTGCTTACAAAGATCAGTCTATACCACTTCTCGCAATAAGAAAGATTTTGATATCTAAAATTATTATGAAAACTGGTAGTCTTTGTGATGCCTCAGGAATACATATCCTTACAGTTCTTCCTTTGATCAACTTCTCATAACCCAAACATGCACATCTGTGCATACTCTATTTCCTTCCTTTCTTCCTCCTTCATTCGCTTTCCATTTAAATGGGACACTTTTATATTATTTATAATATTATTGTAATATTATTGAGGCTGCACCTCAAATGGATCCATTATGTATGCTGCTATTTTCCACAGTTTATTGTTACGCATGAAAGGATGAAACAGTAACACCATATAAGCCTCTGCACTCTCAGCAGATGATCTGCTCTGATGGTTGCTCAGCAGAGGCTTCTCACATGTGATGAATTCCACGCGCATGACCCCTGCGAAATTGTATTCTCAAGAGGTCTAAGTACATTTATGCATCAAACTACATTATTATTGCACAGCTGTGTTAAAATATAAGTCTGCTGTGTTCTCTTTTATGAATGAGAATGTGGCTTGCTAAGAGAAGAATTAACCCGCCCCTTCCCCTGGAGCAGGGCCCAGGTGTCTACATGTCTGGTCGCACGTTGCTGTGGATTAAATGGCCAAGCTGGCTGCAGTCCAGGCCGTCAGCTGCCTGTTGGCACGAAAGAGTAGGTCAAAGTCTACGCTGCTTTCCACCAGCACATTCTTGGAGTGACACTGGGGGCAGTGCGAGAACATATGGGGAAACGGCCACAAGAAAGCAGAGTGTGCAAGCATACACACACAGGCCTACAGGCAGAGTCCAGAGGCCACTTGCTGATAAGGGCTGGAAGTCAAAGTTCTTGTGTTAACAAGAATTTGAAGGTGATGTCATATGTCATAGGCATATATGAACAGTTAACTATAGAAAAACAGGTTTAGTATGAGACCAAACCTGAACATAACTTATGAGGTTTGTGTGCTTCATCCAAACGTTCTGTAAAGCTACGTGAAAACGTATTCATTCTCCAGCCAGCAGCATCTAAAACATGCTCTTTTATTTGTTATGTTGGGTCTGGTCTACAAGAATACAATTTTCTCAAGATTCATTTAGCATAAAGTCAATCACTTTATTCTAAATAAGATCATTTAATAAGACCAGTTACTAATGATTTCTTTAAACATTAAAGAACTTAATTGAAAAGGCTTTTAAAATGCCAAACAAAGGTGCCAACCACAATTCAAAAACCAATTCAGAACTCTTTTAAAACCCACTTGTGAATGGTGATTATGAATGTTTTTTCCCCTTAATGCCTGTATGTTTGGAGCAATGGTGACCTTCAGTATCCTGCTAATATCTGTCCCCAGCTGCTTCTTCAAAGGGCATCATCCCAGCTGACAATTTCGGTCCCAACTCTGAAAGGTCAGCACTCTGTGACAGCTCTAATTGGCTGGCAGTAACACAGAGCAGCCAGTGCGAAGGTCTCTCATTGGTTGTGAGCAGTGTGGTGGTTGAAACTGAGGAGACAGAGAGAGAAATGATCTGTGGCATTGTGACACATGACAAGGGATGACAACCATTGTGTCCTGGGCGGGTGAGGGGTGTGTGGGGGGGCACAGGCCAACATTGTAGCCCTGCTGAGTCATTCTGCATGGCCTCTTGAGGCAAATACCAGTTGGGCCAGAGCTCAGCGACCAGTACTAAATCATTGCTTCATCCACATACCCTGACCCTGAGTATACACTACGAAGCTCTGAAAACAATATTATCTATTATTGTTGAGGGGATCACTCACCACTCTTGATCATAATGATCTTTAAATGCTTTCAAGTGTGGGAGCATCATATAGATTTAATGCTATCAACATACAGATTTGTGCATGCTTGTTTTCCATATAGCACTTGACGATTTGTATCACTACACTTCAGCGTTTGTACAGTGTTAACCCATGACCCTATTCAAGCCTTTACATGCCTTGAATGTATAAGGAGGGTGATTGATGGGGATGTGAAGGACTGCGGGATGATGATACAACCTCATCTGACCCACTCACCCAGCGTGAGGAAGTTTGCAGAGAGGCTCAGTGCAACCCAAGCATGCTAACATCTGGAATGCATGACCAGTTCAGATACACTGCCGTGTGGCCCTGGTGTTATGGGGCTAGGCTGTGTTCATACTGTTACATGTGAGACTGTGAGGGGGGGACCCGATCCTTCTGAGCTGTGAATTTACAGACATTTAGACAGTGGGCTCTATGATCTATGGTTTTTCCATATGGGTTAACAATGTCTACTTTTATGTAGGGTGTGGAAGATCAGAAAATATACATACATACATACATACACACATACATATATACGTATATCAAACATGGCATATACCTAAGAAAAATGAGAGCAATTACAGAGCTGCATGTTACTGTTATGTTTTTGTTTGTTTTCTTTGTGATTGTAAATCGGCATGATTAATATGTGAAGGTAATAAAAGTATCGCAACTAACAGGTCAGATTTAGGTCACACAACAACAGAACTTACCTGGCAAAAAATGACTAACACAAACTAGGAAGTACATATCAATTCTTAATGAGTCCTTGAACAAGGAGCAGATGTGGGTGATAATGAGAGGGTAGTGACAGGGGAGGGGAGGGGAGGGGCGGGGCGTAGAGATGGAGTAGACCAATCACAAGCATGGGAGTCGGTGCAGAGTGTTCTAGAGTGGAGACTACCATAACAACATTTTTATTTCACAACTCACAGCTTGTCTCTGTTAACTTTGTTAAAGAAATAAAGAAAATTGTATTGTGACGATACAGTCACTGATTTAGTCATTAAATACATAGTTTAACCTATATTGGTTTGGTAAGCAGGTATACTCTTCAAAATGAGAAGGTCAAGGGTGTACGTACTCACTTTCATAAACACCTTTATAAATAACCTCTTCTACTGCATGGCATTCATACTGTAGGGGCAGAGCCTATTTCTCAAACTAGTTACTTTGTCATCACCAAATGGCAGTATCAGCACACACACACACATACACACACACCCACCAAAACACATACTCTCTATCTAGGAATATGAAAACATGAAAACAGAAGTGTACATGCCTGTAGACCGTGACCTGCTGGCCTTTGTATCCTCCTTCCTGACTAGGTAGGAGTTCACACTCATGAACTGTGTGTGATTTCCACCCAAATGTATTCATCAGCTGCTCTACCTGCTGAAATGTTCCATAAACTTGCATGTCTGTTTTTTTATGCCAGTTGTGATGATTCATCAGCTGAATGATTAATGATCTAAAGGATCAAAATGAGGCAGAGAGGAATAGGAATCACTGAGAATAGGAATAACTGAGAATAGGAATCACTGAGAATAGGCGAAGCAAAGCAAGTTTGTTTATATATAACTTCTCATACGCAGTGGCAATTCAGGAAACACATAATAAAGCTTATTATATTCCAAGGTCTGTGTCCTCAGGAAGTCAGTTAGAACACCAAAATTTCTGACTTGGCCTTTAGTTTTTAGATATCTAGATTCAATACTTCACAGTTGACTGTGTGAACACTTTTTTGTTTTTCTTACGCTTGACCTTGGGATGGTGTAATATTTGTGGTGCAAATATTACTTAACACTTAGGTCAGTTGCATACACTACTGACTGAACTACTGCATATGTACTTACAGTAAGCCTGTGGCTCAAACTTTTCATGATGAAAGAGATACACTTACTTTTTAGCTAAAGTACTGAATCCTTATTTTGCTACAAGACCTACATCTCGTCCTCAGTCCTTTTCTACCCTTTGTTTTACCCGGGGGCCCATACCTTCGTTTTTCCTCTGAAACTGAACTTGAGACTGTCGAGAAATTGCTCTACAGAGGTTTTCCCCAGTGAAACTGTACTCCATGCTGGATTAGCTTGATGAAAGTGTGTGCTGTCTTTCTTAACCCTGTGAATGACCTCCTATTGTATCCAATATCCTCTCTCTAGTCCTCTGGCATCCTTTGTCCGTCTGATCACTTCATCTATGACAGGAACCGAAGCCACTGGTTCGTTCAACCAAGCCGCTCATTCAACTCGTCGTCACTACACCCCAAGTGCTCTTATGGTTCTGTTTAGCCTTTTGGTCCCCCACAAAGTCATATTGTTTTACAGTTGAATGGTCTATATCTTGATTTCCACTGTAGAATGTTTTAGCTCTTTTTCAGGATAACATCTCAAGCAAAGAGGCCCAGTTCAGTTTGTGGCTGCCTAGTGTTGAACTCACTTTATTACAGCTTGTACTAGATCTTTCTTCTGTCAGCTGCAGAACACTGAGATGCTGACAAAAGAAGCTCTCTGGGCTGGTAATTTGCTTACAAGTAGTGGGACTCTAAATGAGAGGAATAACTAACTAATATTTTTCTTTTTTTTCTTTTTTTTTTATCTTCAGTAACACTTTCCCTATCGAAAGTAGAAAGCATGACAACATCAGAATCAGAACAATTTGCCTTTGTTATTCAAGGTACTATCAGCACCTATGTGGTACAGGTCAACATTAATCCATGCTTATCACTAAAGACATTTAATAATATGTTAATTGATAACATACAGTAGGTTTTTAATTTGTCAGGAGGTCCTGAAGGGGGCATTACCACTGGAGGGCGCTAAAGCTTCACTCCTGTTGCTCTTGTGAATACTCTATTTGCAGACCCCAGAGGAGAGGATGAGATTTTTTGCCACTGTGTTCTGTATAATCCTTGATTTGGTCATAGTTAACAAACATGCGTGGTAATGTGTCGGGAATTAGGTAATGTAGTTACTCTCTGCACACTTTGATCCAGGCGAGAGCCGCTCTTTGGCATATGTATGTAAAAACCTTTCACATACCTCTTAGTGGAGTGATTTGGACAACTGTTAGGCTCAGGGAGTGTTTCTGTGAGTGAGTGTTTTCTATGGGGCAGCAGGGCAGTGGTTGTGTGGGGTCTCTACCAGCTGACTGTGATGAAGTCTTTCTGAGAGACTTTGTGTGTGGTAGAGACCTGTCTGAGAGTGAGGTCTCTCTGAGAGACTTTGTGTGTGGTAGAGACCTGGAGGAGGTCTCTCTGAGAGACTGTGTGTGTGGTAGAGACCTGGAGGAGGTCTCTCTGAGAGACTGTGTGTGTGTGTGGTAGAGACCTGAGGTCACAGGGTTAATTGAGCACAAGAATGGCATGCAGGTTATGTCAGTGGGTTGATTGGCAGCCCATTTCCAACCCGATCACCTACTGTGTGCAGAGACTATGTGCAACGGTATCATGTCCTCCAATTATTGGCACCCTTGGGGAAAACAAATGGAAAAGTCAATAAAAATGATTTGTCAGTGATCAGCTTGATATTACACTAATACTGTTAGGGAACAAACCTTTCACTACATAAATATTGTACATATTTATATAAAACACTATATAAATATTATACATATGTATATAAAACCCCTTATAAATATTATTCACAGGAGTTGGTTGTATCCTGGAATTACCAAATCTATAAAACTACAAATAGATGCCACCTTAATGCCAACAAGTTATTTGGGAGGTTTGTCAGAAAAACTCTCTACCACAAGCACAAATGAAATGCACACAAAAGGATTTACGTGACCACAGGATCAAGCCATAAGCAAACACTAAGGACTGGAGGCTTGGAAAGATGTTATATGAGGGAGTGACTTTTATATTGCAGAAACTCTTTATTTGTGTTCTCCTCTGCTAGCGTAAGAAAAGACCCACTACTGGTATACTGTCAAAGGGAGGCTGTACACTGTACTATATGCAGGACTAGCAATAATTATGAAGTGCGTTTTGGAATTGGAATCTTTGCCAAATATCATCTTTGTATTCAGGAAAATACAGTAAAATAAAACTGACCCTGAGCTGAATTGTAGGTTTTTTCCAGATTTAATTGTAGTCTTAGATGCATCTAATTGCATGGCTGCAATCTCTCTGTTAAACTCTCAGTGGAGGTGAAACACGAATCATGAATACTAGACACAGAACACTCAGGAAATGCTTAGTCTTTTCCCGCTCTATTGTCTTTATTGCACAGCAACCATAAAAACATACCCCAAAAAACATATTCTCATGGGATGGCAAACATAGCCACAAGGACAATTCTGTGTAATTAGTGATGACTGTGGAGTGGACTGTGGATTTCATTGGATGTCATGTACTGTGGATGACCGTGTCGTACTATTCAGTGCCCTGAGTCTGTCATTAAAGTCCTCAGAAAAACATGACTTAGCCCTTGCCACACATTCACTTTTCTCCCGCAATAAAGAATCCACCCACGCAAATATACATGGGTTACATTTAGACATAAATACAAGGTTGGATACATGGTGGCGCCTTTTTTAGAGACAGGGAGACTGTTGATATCAAAAGCAACACAATGTCTCTCACCTTAGACTTTATGCTGTAAAAAACGGCTCAATTTTTGCAATAGAGGAAATGTTCTGTCACAGCATTTGCTAATATACTATCAACAATTTGCTACAATAAACTGATTTTCTCCCTTTACTTCCATCAGTGCTTTGACATCACTTCAGCTTTTAAAAGACAAAAAAGTAAAGCTATGCTTTAAATCCAAGCTGTAAGACTTAAGCTCTGGCATGACCATATTCAGTTTACCAGGTGTTTACTATGCCCTTCCTGAGCTGAATCTAGCATGTTTTAGCAAAGGAATCATTCCATGAGCTAAATACTCAGGACTGAAATATTAAAGAATATAATGAACTTACTGAAAATATACTTCTTGAGCATTCTCTCTTACATTGTTTTAACTAGATTTTTTGCTAATTCTTGGAGATATATTTTTGCACTTTCATTTTAGTTAACAACTTGCAAAGTTAATTATATCAAAAGAAACAACAACAAAAAAAATCACCTTCGAGCACCTTTTATGTAACGTTTAGAGATACATTGAAGAAACAGCTTGTGCTCATTGGAATTATGTAGATTTCTGAATACATATGACCACTAATTATGAACTGTCTTATTTGAACAGCCTGCTCCAGATCATCATGCACAACTCTTGTTACCATCAGAATTTCAATGAAATTGCCATCGGGATATTGATTCTAATAGAATTTCTTCAAATTTGGTCTTTAGTAAACAGTAATTTATTTTGGAGAGCTGTGGTTTCCCTGGCAGTAATCAACCGAACTCCTACTAAGCCACATTTTCCTTTGAACAGAAATGTTATCAAGTATAGGTGCCTCGGGTTCCTTAGTGTCCTTGAGATTATTTGAATGTTCTATTTGCTGGTGCTTGTAGGACACTCTGTGCTAGGCAGAGCCGTAATGCTGAAATTCCTTCATTTGCAGCCTCTCTGCCTGACTGCAGACTGATGGAAGATTAGGTCTTCAGAAATGCTTTTATAATCGCTTCCAGTCTCTCTAGCATCAACTATTCCTCTTTTAAGGTCTCCTGTAATTTCTTTTTGGGTTTCAATTGTTTTGAACAGCAGGAAAACACAATTCAGACCTGAACTGAATGGGTCATCTGATTATCACTCTCATTAAAATGCGTAATTTTCTTAAATGTTCGCATAATTTTTATATTTACTTTATTTAGTATTTATTTATTACATAAGTCTTTATTTATTATTATTATAAAAATCTTTCTCATGAGCCATTTTCAAAGATAGAGCTCCATGTTGCACAACGGATGCTGCCAGTCATTTGTTCATTTGTTTGTGTCCATGTGTTTTGTGTCCATGTGTTTTGTGTGTTTTAAGTAAACACACCCCCAGATCCAAGATCTGACCCTAGATTTGAACAACTGAGAAACTGCATGTCTTTCACATTATTCTGGTAGTTGCATAACTTGGCTAAAATTTGGGAAAAACTAAAACGAATCCTTTCACTGACCTTCCTAAACTGGACATTGAAATTCAACATATTGTTGTTTCAATACTTACTACTGCCTTTTAAAAATGATACATTTTATATATTTGCCTTAAGTTTACTGTATTGCTCTTTTTCCTACTAAATAACCCGCTGCCTCCTGCCCAGATGGCATTGTGTACAAAAGAAGACCAAGGAAACCCATTTGTTCTTGCAGTAACTACCTCCCGTTACTTAGTGGCATATGGTGTACAGTGCAAACACAGCTCATCTCTAATGGAAGTAATTTGTCATCTTGGGTCAACAGAACCCTCATTTCTGCTCTTTTGCTGTCCTGAGAAACATGTGCCATAGAAGGAGGATCAGGTTACACATTCCCTTTACCCAGGATGCACTGCGGTCATGAACTCAGGGGACGTCACCCTGTAGCTCGACACATGATAGTTGCAGAATTAGAACTTTAAGTTTTAACTTTTTAATGGACAATGAAGACCATTTGACACTGTGGAAAATGGTCTTTTTTCTTCATTTATAATTATATTTATAATTATACTTATCCACTTGCTTCTGTTTAAAGCCCAGCACCTATGAATCTGTTATAATATGATGTCAGTAAGCATTGAGGGTCATGGGCCTATTGTGACTAGACGCTGGTCAGCAAGATTGAGAAATCAGACAGAGAAGAGGAAATTGTGACGGCGGGGCGGAAGAAGCAGAGGCAGGCGCTACTGGAAACATACTTGCTAGTTTATTAGCAGAGGGGTTGCCAGTGATGTACAAGTCACACAATTGCAAGGGTAAAGCAAGCAAGCGAATAAAGAAAGCAATGTCCGGGTTGTACCGGCAGGGCTGTCGTAAAGCAGCTTGAAACAAAAACTGAGTGTGAAACGCACAGAGGCTGGATACAGTCACTCAAGCGAGGCTAATGCACAGCACTGATACAACAGTGCTGTGGCTTTATATAGCCACTGTGGTGATGAGCGTCAGGTGTGCTCAATAGACAGGCGATTGGGACCGGGTTAGCGTCGAATTGGTGGGCGTGGCTAGCGGACTGGGTGTCCGCCTCTACGTGACAGGAATGTTCTCTGTCGATCCCCTCCGTAGCTCATAGAGAGAGTCCTCCAAAGATCATACAGAGTCTGAAGTAGGGTGTCCTGGAATCGTAAGGGCTTATTAAAAGCTGCCACTGTTTGAGAGGATCTTCATACATTGCAGAGAAATGAAATACAGAGACATAAAAAAATATGATCTTGGAAAACTTATTAATCAGTACTAATACTAACTGTGATACTGCAGAAGAGACTATGTGGATCTGTAATATCTTGCCTTAAGGAACAGTACTACACAGTAATAACCTGTAATAACTGTATTATAAACTGTAAAAATCCAAATGACTAAATCAGACTATAGAATGAACAAACCTTTGCAATTACTACAATTCATAGTTACTATAAATTCAACTGTTTTACATATTTGTATCTACAAGCACCTTACTACATTAATCATTACAGTGCGATTTCATGTCATTACCCTACTAAGTAACAAGACTGAAGAGACTGAAATATACAGAACAGTAAAAACTGGCATTTGATTAATATGTATAGCTGCAGATGAGCTATGTTTTACTTCTTGTTTTCAGTGCAGCAGAACTGCCACAGTCCAGATGTCATGGTCACCTGATGGAACTGTTTTGGGTTTAGTGCCTCATATAAGCATTAGCATATGTGTGACTTCCTGGCCTGCACCCAGTCAGACATGAGGCACACTCAACATACACGCCCCCACGAGCACCAATCACAGCTGCACTTTTAGACACACCTCCCTGTCACTCTGCTCACAGTGCCGTTCCCCTTCACCACAATTTCAATGGTTAACCACGCCCACCTGTCTCCTATCTGCCCCACCTGTTTAAAGCCTCAGGTCCTTCCCTGCAGCGCTTTGTGTCAGTCATTCATCTGCCAGCCGGTTTGTTTGAAGATCCGCTCATTGGCTTTTTGTTTCGACCGTCTTTTACTCCAGTTTGTTTTGCTTGGCTGCCTTTAATAAACTTTATGAACTTTACTCTCCTGCCTTTGCACAACATCAATGGTAGATATTTTGGCTGTCAGTGGATACAAAGAAGCAAAGCATTTTATTTGTTTTTTTATGATGTTTTCTAAAGTAAAAATAAAATCACAGTGTCACAATTAAGTCACGATACCTTCTGCTCCTGTGTGTCTCCACAGTGATGGCTCTTCACCATACAGGATGAACTTGTGCTCTCAGCCTTGAGAACTAGGCCCTCATTCCCCATTATCACTATGAGAACAACATGACCACTGCCAATTGACTGTGTACATGGCTGCATGGTTCTGTTACATTTCAGAGCCCTGGCACAGAAATGACCTCTGCCACATCTAACTTCCCAGCCACTACAGTGCCGATTCTCAGGGAACCCCCAACCACAGCACCTGGCAACACTGAGACTCCAGCTAAAGCAGGGACTTTCTCTGAAGTCCAGAACAGGGTTTTAACTGGATGTGCCCTTGGACTTGTTCCAAACGTAAAATGTCAGTGTAAATTAGCAAAAGATAGCCATCTTATATTTAGCATCCTCTGATGACATCCGGTACTTCAGTAACTACAGTCAGTTGCAAGCCAGGTATTTGTTGCATCAGAATCTTTTCTTTCCATTCATTCTCCAGTGTGTTGTGCAAAGGCCAGCAGCTGAGGGTAGGCTGAGTGACAGTATGGTAGGAGGGGGTCCGATGTGTAGTCACATGGCTGCACTCCAATCCCTCTAACTATGGAAACACCTGGAGGCACCATAGCTGCCGACAGACATGTGACTGGTGCAGGCGCAAGTTATTGCACGTACTACAGTGCAGGGATTTCTTCCAGCACACCACACAATCACATGCTGCAAGATATTTGGCATGTGAAAATGGAAATTATGGGTTCATTCTGGAATGCTAAACTGCAGAACAGCTAAGGAGCTAAATGGCTAGAGAGTGAGGTGACAAACAGGGGTCCCCAGGTTCTCATCTCCCGTTACCAGTGCCCCTAATTCCTCATGTTGCTCTGTCCTCCTGCCAAGGCTAAAAGAACACTACCATATTAGATTCACTCAGTGTATCTCACTACGTCATTGCTAACTGGTTGCTGTAAATGGGAAGTCTTCTTTTGGCTGGCTCAGGCTGGTGTGTACGGGCCACCTGACTCAGCAACACAGCTTACAAAGGCGTTCTCCACTCCACCCACACCATGCCAGACTTAAGTTTGTCCCCACGTTACTGCCATTTGTCATGATATTTATTGGGATAGCAGCCATCTAATAGACAAGATGTGTGAAGACATCATATACTGGAGAGGTTAGGTGACCAGCAAATGTGTTTCTTCAACTCACAGTATGCTCTGTAAAAGCCATTATGAATGCACATATGTGCGTCTTAACAGGAGTCTGAAAGAGTGGTGGGTGGATGTAGGCAGGTCAGCACTTGTGAAAACGTGCAGTGTGACTCCTCTGTGTTTGCACATATCAGAGCTGCCGCACATGGTCAGCTGAGCGGTGACCTCACAGGCTACGTGAGTCTTGTGGTGTGTCGAGAAGGTGACCCTTCCCTCATTGTCTGTAAACAGCTCCTGAAGGTTAGACCACAATGAGGAGAGCAGTGCTTTCTGAGCTCTCTGCCACTATGGTATCCCAAGTTCTGCAGTGTCTCAGATGGGACCATTATGACTACAACACCACACAACTAAGCAACATGTTCCATAGAGGTGAAAAATACATAAACATCTGGTGCACATAATGGCCCAAATGATGTTTTTGTAAAATTGTGTTTCGGGATGGTTTTACTGTAACTGTGATGCAGCACTGTTGCATATTTTTGCAATGAATGTTGAAAGAATGTGTTGCTTTGAATTTCTTGTGGCGGAACCAAAACCAAATATAACCATGAAAAGCAGCTGATAACGTCACATTTATGTACATTTCCTTTGAATTTTGAAAATTTATAGTGGATGATGTGTGTCACAGTGTGCCGGCCCCTCAACCCACAGGACACGCCCCCTCCCACACATACCCCCACACAGCCACTTCCGAGGCATTCCTCTCCTACATTAGTTCCTTGGTAACACCTGTTTCTGTTTTTTCCTGATTTTATTCTCTCTCACTATTTAAGCCCACTGTTTTTTGCCTAGACGCTTCTGAGAAGTTATTGCTGCTTTGTGTTTAGTTTTCTGTTTTGCTCAGGGTATGAATAAAGACAAACCATTAGTTTGTTTATGTAGCTGTTTCTTACTGGCTCTGTCACTTATTCTGATAATGGTTGTTATTGTGTTGAGCCTTGAATTTTAGAAGGGCATCGCTTTTTTTGGTATATATAGTGCAATGACTGCACCTTTAATGAGTTTTAGAATTATTGGATATAATATAAACGTCATGAAGGTTAGTGACTGAACCAATTCAGAAGTTAAACTTCAGATGAATCTTAAACAACTGAGGTCAATGCCACCTTGATGCCACTGTTATTTTGCCAACACACAAAGCAAGCTGTAATAATTCCTGATACTGTAATTAATACCGTTTCATTTATTCTCATCAGCTAGAAATCAATTTACCCAATAAACACCAATGTAATTATGAAAACTGTCCATATTTATCAAATGTGATTCAAAGACTCACTCTGTTTCAAAACCTTGGGTGCATGTTTAATTGGAATTGTTGACATGAAGCACATTCAAAACATTTAAGAGCAGCTCTAAGAGTAAAACTGGGCTATTATTTAGCTGTGGATATTTAGCTATAGATATTCTGATGGAGTAAAATTCTGAGCATGAACATTACTTGTAACCAAAATATTTCAGGTTGCACCACCAGAGCTACAATTATATTCTTACTTTTATCATTTGTTTTCTTAAATTCTAGAGTGAATGTTTATACAAAAGAACAAATAAACCTTAGTCCACCTCCATCAATCTCTGTAAAATGTTGGTACATTTATTTTAAAGATCTTAGACATAAAAAGAGCTCTGACCAAAAGAACTAACCACCATGGATGACGTAAAGGAATAAAAAAGCATTAAAACGTTTGAAACTGAAAATGTTTGTCTTTTTGTTATATGCAGGGTGAGATATCATGGAGCTTTTTTTTGGAAAAAAAGGTGCATGATGTCATGCAGCCTGCTTAGTCAGACAGAACACAGCTTGGATCTTTAATAAGAAGATCTCTTGAAAAGTTGATTTAATAAGATGTTCTGGGTTTAAGTGTTTTTTTTTTTTTTTAGCATATATCAGTATCAGTTCACTTGGGATAATAATAAGACAGCAATTTTCAGAAAGAACGTTTCATTTAAGATTAGGAAATGTCTTCTTCTGTCACCCCTGGCTCATTAGGCACTTGGACCAATGCATTTGTAAAGCTGTGTTGTGACAGCGTTCATTGTAAAAAGTGCCTATATAAATAAATTGGACTTTGACTTCTTCTGTGACTAATTAACACTGGGGTCATTTTCGATATTTGTTGTTTTTCCACTGCGAGTGAAAGTTTACAGTGAGTGTTTTCAGGATTCCAGTGAAAGTTTACAGTGAGTGTTTTCAGGATTCCAGTGAAGGTTTACAGTGTTTTCAGGATTCCAGCAACAAGCAGTGCACTTTGATGTCAGAATTCCCGGTCCTTAAGGATGACATCACAGACATAAACTGCTTGGTCCTCATGGTCATGTAAACAGTAGTAAAGGGTGTGTGTGTATGTTTAGGCATATGTGTGTGGGTGTGTGCTACTGAGGTCATAGCCTGGCTACTAGTCTATCCTGTCCAGTCAAACAGTGACCTCAGGAGATTTTTTCAATTACACATACATCACACCATTTTGTGTCTTTATTTAACTCTGTAGGGAGGCTGGGGATGAGGCTCCGATCTGAATCTCCTTATTTCCAGATAGGATTCTTGACCTTCTATCTTCACTGGCTGGATTGCATCACTGTATGAATGTGTTCCAGTTCATAACTGAACAAGGCCCCATTTTTGGAAACCATCATAGTGTTAAGATAATCTTAGATAAGAAGCTGGAATCCCAACTCTGATCAGGACACATTTGTTTTGACTTCAAATGGGGATCAGATACAGGTAAAAACAATCATATCTCACAGTCTGATGAAACAAAGCCTAAGCCACCTGCATCCAGAAGTGCACAAACTGTCTAGTCACATGCCCTTAGTAAAACCATGGGTTATGTTTACTTTAAAAGTGATGCTGCTAACTTTAATACCAACTGCTTATACTGCTTTCATAAGTTTTTGAAAAACTTCCATCAGTTTCTGCAATTTGCAAATATTCACTATATGACTTACATGAAACCACACTGACCAGAATCAATATATGTGAGCCCATTTTTGGCTTGCATGTAAATGGAGCTCATCCCTATTTAAAACCCATGGTGAAAGATGAGAGGGAGATGGACCTGATGAGCCGTGCCTGACGTCAGTAGTGACATCCTATCGTTTACTCTCTTTCAGGAGAAGCTTCGGTTATATAACCAGGCCGCCATCCTCCATCGTCGCATGGAACAGTCCGGTGCCTCCGCGTCAGAGATGACACCGGTGACCATGTCTTCCCACAGCAGGTGTAATTCTGAGTTCTGTGGTGAGCTGATACAAGGTGAGACTGACCCAAGACAGGATAGTGGTCTTATGATTGGTGTTCTTTGCCTGTGCCAGGTGAAGCCATACCGGCAGCTATAATAAGGCATTCCTCCGCTCTGGTGTGCTTTATTTAGCTACAGGGATGGAGTGTCAGTGAGTGCGCTGGCCTCTCCTCACAGCTCACTCAGGTTACAGCTAGAAGATGAGTGAGCATGCACAAACACACACACACACACACTCACACACATACATATACACACACAGAGGAGAGCTAGTATGATTAAGTCTGCCTGTCTAGAGAAAGTTCATTGTCCTTTTGCCCCTGCAAAATATTGTCTTGCCAGTTTTTTGTTAATACAGTATAATATTAGTATATTTGAGGCATGAAACCTTCATGGAAATTCATCAAATCACATTTCTCAAACATTGCATTAATTGAGTCGTTGGCTAATTCACAAGTTAAATGTGATGTTAAACGTGATGATAAATGTGCAGAGTTTATTTTTTTTATTTTGTTTCTTGATGGCTTCCATCCATGCCCCCACCTTTTAATTTTAGAAAATGGTTTTGTCCATTTTCCTGTAGGCTAAAGGGTAGATAATTAGGACACTGTTTCTATAAAAGGGCAGTGACTATCTTTGTTAGATGTTCCTGGTGTGACGGCGGGGCGGAGGGAGCAGAGGCAGTCGCTGCAGGGAACATGCTTAAACAGGGTTTTATTAAGCAGGGTTGCCAGATAGCAGCGTAGAGACAAAAACAGCAAA
>JAOYMR010000003.1:18618022-18639760 GCA_025802075.1 Tenebrosternarchus preto | reverse complement strand
CCCCCCCCCCCCCCCCCCCCCCCCCCCCCCCCCCCCCCCCCCCCCCCCCCCCCCCCGCTGGAAGACATAGAACGTGCCCAAGCAAACACTCCAGTTCATTTCCAACATCCGAGCACCTTTGTCCTGCTGGGAGCCAGGCCTATTTTTAACATGTTCCATGTTCAGCAGATAACACACATATAGCCTGAGAAATAACCTCACTAACAAAAAAAGCTAAATAAAAACAAGACACACTCTTTACATCATTTATCACTTAAGGCATCATGCACAACTATTTTTTTTAGGTTTGTTCAGGTTTCAATGTAGAAAAGTCTACCACAGTGATATGATTTTAAAGCAAAGCTCTCCAGAGAATGATCTACACAGAGAATGATCTGTACAGAGAATGATCTACACAGAGAATGATCTATACAGAGAATGATCTACACAGAGAATGATCTACACAGAGAATGATCTATACAGAGAATAATCTACACAGAGAATGATCTATACAGAGAATGATCTACACAGAGAATGATCTATACAGAGAATGTTCTACACAGAGAATGATCTATACAGAGAATGATCTATACAGAGAATGATCTACACAGAGAATGATCTATACCATGTCACCTGCTAAAATATGAATGATTAGGCCATTATGATACAACTATCATTTACTGTCGATGACGTGCTGCTAGCAAACAGTAACATGGTGCAGTTGTGCCCTAGAAAGACCTTACATCCACACCTGCTCCAGCTCAAGGCCGCACAAGTCATCCACAAGTGCAGCAAAACCCATGACCGTCATTAAGACAAAGAACGCTTGTTCCAGCACTAGAACTGCTTAGAGAAGCTGCCTTGAGTCTAGATACGCGGCACCTCAGGAAAAGCAAAGTTTAGTGAAAATATTACATTCATGAAGTTCATGCTCTCTCTCTATTTCCTCTCACTCTCTCTCTCTTCTTGCTCTCTCTCTCACCCTCTCTGTCTCTCTCTCTCACTCTCTCCCTCTTTCTCTCTCTCACCCTCTCTGTCTCTTTCTCTCCTCTTCCCAGATACTCTCCTCTTATGATGAATGCTTCTCAAAGGTCCTGGATATTGACCAGCTGGCCAGCCCACTCCTGGACTAAATGTTAACAAGGGCATCTGAGCTATAAAAAAGCAACTTACATATTTTTCTTACTGAAATAATCTTAAAGCAAGATAATTTTGATAATAAGATAAATATACAGTTGTGCCTGCTTTCTAATTTAAAAAGTGACTGTAATTAATGTTACTGTAACAAATTATTAATGAAACTTGTTGGAGGGATTATTTGTTGGAAGGCAGACCTAGCTGGCCAGTCGTGTTGTCAGCCTGAACTGAGCCAGAAATGCTGTGCTAGTCAATATTTAGGGGCGTGTTTTCCATGGTTCTGCTGTCGTCAAGGCCGAAGACTCAGGAGAGCCTGTGACGTCTGGAAATACGTAATTAAAGAACTGCTAGCATTATTAAAAATCACAGTTACAGAGTAAGTATGTTTTTCACTGCATCAAATTGTTTCATTAATACTGGAAGTGATGAGGTGGTTTTACATTTACACTTTCATTTTTAATTTTTTGGAATAAAATGTATTGAAGAGAAAATCAGACAAGAGTTCTTTCTCTTTCTTTCTGTCTTTGAAGTGTACTATACTTCCACCACATAAAACTGTTGCTGCCAATTTAACACAAACAAACAAATTACAATCATACACACACAAATGATACACAAAAACACACACAACAGTTTTTGTCTCTTTTTTCTATTTACCTATACATAAGAGTAATCTGGTTGATGTGTAACTAATGCACTCTGTGTGTGTGTGTGTGTGTGTGAGAGAGAGAGAGAGAGAGAGAGAGAGAAAGAGAGAAAGAGAAACAGAGAGAGAAAGTTTAAATGGTTTCATGGGCAGCAGCTTCATAAAATGCTTATCTTGCCCTTATTAGCATTTTAAAGGGAGATTAAAAAAAACATTAAAACAACCTCCAATGTCTGTCTTCTCATAATAGCTTGGTTCCCATGACAACACTGTGTTGGTGTGTCTTTACATTTGCAATATGTGTCCATTTTACATCCAAATGTCACCAAAATCTGTCCCTTTGTTTATCTTTATAAGACTGTGTATGTTTATCTTTATAAGACTGTATGTTCTTGTTCTAATTATTTATAGTAGTAGTAGTAGTAATAGTAGCAGTAATAGTAGCAGTAATATTAGTAGTAGTAGTAGTAGTAATAGTAGTAGTAGTAATATTAGTAGTAATAGTAGCAGTACTAATAGTAGTAGTAGTAGCAGTAGTAGTAATAGTAGTAGTAGTAGTAGTAGTAGTAGTAGTAATATTAGTAGTAGTAATAGTAGCAGTAATAGTATTAGTAGTAGTAGTAGTAGTAGTAGTAGTAGTAAAGCTGCAGAATAGGAATTCTCAGGCAGCAAGCGCAGGTCCAAGTCAGCTAAGAACAATGAAATTATGTTCAGCTGAGAACCAGGAATACTGACTGGGATAAGATATCGTTATTGCTATAGTGAAATAAAACACACGAACATTAGAAATAGTAGGAAAGGATGTTGGAAGATGGTAAGCAGAGACATAGGCATTCAAAGAGCTGTAATAGAACCAGAGATGGTGTATGTGTTTTTTTTTTCACCAGACCCCCCCTCTGACCACACAAGGCCACCCGTTACCACTGAGGTTAAAAGGGCAGGGGTCACAAGGAGTCATGCTTACTCAAACTAATTAGTCTTCAGCCAATAACTTCTTTTTGGCCCAGAAATGGAGGAAGAGGATTATGAAAAATATCTCTTGAAGTGCTGTTCACAGCATTGAAAATCAAAATTTTTTTTCTTTAATTTTGCCTGTGTTGTTGTAACCCACCCAAAGAGCTTAGAATACTTGTTCTTCCACCAGAATTACATTTATATAGCAGGCTTATGCAACTAGTTCTAACCACAATATATGATGGACAAAGTTTTTTTATTACATTTTGGAGAACGGACACCTCCTGCATGGACCTTACGACATGTGTGTCCCCATGTTGTGTGTTATTGTATTTTGAGCTGAGGGTGGTCTTTAGTAACTTTAGGGCGCATGTGTCTGGTTTGGTGTGGTCAGTCTCAGTGTTGTCTGGGGTGGGCAGTGCTGGCAGCATCAATCACCCTCTGGGCAAACGCAGAGTCTGAAGTGAAACATGTGTTCAGTGTCTCAGCTCAGCTGAGCTAACAAGCTCGGACTCTTCCGTGTGTGTGTATGGCCTGGACTACCTCACCTAGACAGGCCCAACATGTCCTATAGAATTTCATAGAGAAATGTTTTTCATGGTTTGGTCAGTTCTGAAGAACTAAATTCTATCATGTATAGGTTTTATCCCGTAGGCTATATTTCATTAAACGTGCTGGATTCGCTTCACTCGTCACTGATTAGGATAATGTGCAAAATGCAGTCTTGTCCAAATATTTTGGCTTCTAAGTAGTTGTGGCTTTGAGGAAATTATGCCACAAAATTCTGCCAGTGAGCAGTTACATGGGCTTTATTTACTGAAAGCGATCCATTTCATCTTCTGCAAATAGCATACTAAACCATGTTGAAGTATTATATAATTATCTGAAACTCAAAACTGCTAAAACAGTGGAAATGATGACAGACTTCCACAAACATCCATCACCATCAGGCCCTGGTCAGTCATCAGCAGAGCGGATTCCTTCAGATCTCTGAAGACCACCATCTCTGAGCAGCACACACAAAGCATACTAATGCAGGTACTTAACATTAAATTTAAAAAAAGATCCTTCGTTCTGTCAGTGTGCAGGATAAAATGGATGCACCAACAGCATCTTCTCTCCTTCACTCCAGAACAATTCAGCTTAGACCTGGTGTTTTTAACACATCCATGTCATTAACGTTGGCATCCAAATCAATGTCCTACTCTGGCTTAGCAACTCCCTACGCCACCATCAACCATCTGATGGAATTAAAAACATCACCTTTTTCTCAGGAAATCATAGATGTACAGATTTTATGTTTAAAGCTATTTAGATATAAAAACTGGGCCCATGGCAAATTTTCCCCAGGGTCTTTTTTGTTGCTTTGACTGTTTTTATCTGTCGGTGTGAATACAAATGTGAGCACAGATAGTTCTGTTAAGCATGAGTTTCTGCTCTTCCCATCTTTATGTCTTAATTGTGTTTCAATAGCTTCAAACCAAATGTTTTTTCTAGCCATCTCAGAAAATATCAATAAACTTTTGAAAAACACACACCCACACAAAAAAGATACATTTTTTAAATCAAATTAAGTGTATTTGTATTAATCTGTGTTTCACTGAAGTAGCATTTATGGGTTATATAGTGTTTTTGTAACAAGTGAAGACTTGATATCCAGATAAATGGCTTCTAACTTCTTCTGGTGTCTTATATTTTTGTGTCAATTTATTACTTTTGTGTATGTTCATTACTTCCCTGAAAATTGTAATTGCTGTAAATATATTTATATTTAAAAGTGTTCAGGATGATTCTAGTTCTAAGCTCTCTGCTATATATTTACAGGAGCTCACTTAAGCACAAGTACAGAGTTTAATGCTCACTTGCTTACAGCATAAGATCTGCTAACAATTTCAGTGAGCTTCAGCTGCTCATTCAGCCATTTTCAATTGGAAATAAAAACTAGTGGATTAGTCTGAAAGAACTGGAGGTTATAAAAACATGGTGCCATCAGAATGGATAAAGAATGAGATGAGTGTCTGGTAAATGTAATTGGGTTCCCAACAAAACCCAGTTGTCTGGATGCTGATGCCCTGAAAGACAGTGAGAGTCTGGACTTGACCCAACTATAATGGTCTCATGGAACGTGGGGTTCTTCTGCCAGTGGAGGTAGTGGCTGAACTCCAGGGATGGTTAGGGTTAGTGTGTGTGTTCATTGCTCCCCTAGGCTGCACCCTGTGTGGACTGTATAAATGGGTGTCACCCCTCTTCTTGCGTAATCGCACCAGCGTTAGCGATGGCCAGCACTGGTACCACAGTCCTACTGTTTCGTCTTCCGGTGCTGGTCATTAAAGTGCTTTATTGGAAGCTCCGCTTCAGTGCTATCGCTGCATCACCATGGTAACAGAACAAACAGTCTCAGTGCCACCATTAATAGGATGAAAACTCAGAAGTATATAAACCAGAGACCAGGCTAATTAGGAGACTCCCAAAAGCTCTGGAATTGAAACACTTTCATAAGGCTGAGCATATGGGCTAAGCAGCAGTCACGTCTCCTCAGATGTGTCAGACGTCTCTCAGCAACAATCTCAGCACTTTGCTGATTTAGGAAAATGGCTCCTAAATCATTTGGATAAGACATATCATAGGAAATACTTGTGCTCAGGGGCACCTGCAAAAAACAGCATAAGAAAGTGCTGACATTTTGGTTAGAATCGTTAGCTGTTCATATTCCTAAGAGTTTATACCATTTAAAAGACTAAACATAGGCGCTACAGTTATTGGTGATGTTTTGATATAAGATGTTTTGTTATATATGGCCTCGTTTCTGTTGGTTTCGTATTGCCACAGGCAGTACAGGCACTTTTTGACTGCAATTCTGTGCCAGTCATTTTAGTGCCCAGCTGAGTAATTCATGACCACAATTTAAGAGACTAAAGGTTAATTGGTATTGACAGTGATGGCAGCATTTAGTAATGAGTATTGTGTTTTCATAGTGGTGAAATATCTGACTTAATTTGGCAACAGACTGCATTTGGCAGTAAAAACTACAAATGTGACAGAGCCTGGGCATAAAACAAATTGCGGGGGTGGCAACAACTGTACTTTTTGAAGATCGTCATTGCTGTGGTTCCAAATTTTCAAACATTTTATGTCACTCTTTAGTCTTTTAGTCTTTTAGTTCTGGGTTGTGTGTGTGTGTGTCTGAAGAGAGACAGTCCCCTAGATCACACACCAGTTGATCCACTGAAGTTCCTCCAATAGTTTCCTGTTATCATAAATCGTATAATGAGCACTCTTCACCCAGAACACAGACACTCATTCACAGGTACATGCACACACATGCACTCACACACATTCTCCACACATTGCATAATGCTCTTCTGTACTTAGCTGTTCCTGATTAGTGTCGTGAAAGCTCTGTGTGAGAGTCTCAGCAGCTGTGGGAAACCCGCCCCCCCCCTTCCCACTCTTTCTCTATCTTTCTCTCTTTTTTCCTTTCTCTTTCTCCCTCCCTTTTTCTCTTTCTCCCTCCCTTTCTCTCTTTCTCATTCTCCCTCTATCTCTTTTTTTCTCACACACCAGTCTGGAACAGCAGTAGAAGGACTGCACATTCAGAAATGGCTCTCCATAGCTGTGCATGTCACGCGTTAGCAGTAAACTCCCCAGCCCTGGAGCATCTTCCTGCAGCCCTTCCCCCGCACTCCTCTGAGTCTGACGTGTGCTGCCAGAAGCAACCACTCTCACTTTCATTAGACTAACTTTATTTACTCTATGACGCACGTGGACATATACACATAACTCCCCTGGTGAGGTCAGTGAGGTTCAGACAGTAGGATAAGATGAGTCATTCAAATCAAAAAGCTTTTGGGCATTTGACAAAGGCATCCAGACCTATATGTACCCTTTATCTCAGCCTCTCTCCTGGTCCCCTCTCACCCAGTTCTTCAGGGTAGTTGTGTTGTATTTGTTGTCGTGTTTGTGTGTGTGTGGGGAGGGGTATGGGATTTCCAGACCAGAGTTCACCTCCTTAACGTCAGCTGACAGACCTTGTGCCCCAGTGTGAGGATGTGAACAACCATGATTTAGTGCTTACGGCTATCCAACTAAAAATGGCTACAAGATGACCCTTCCCACTCACAGATGGAATGAGAGAAACATTCTGTAAATCTCTCTGAGAGAAAAGAACGCTAGACATCTATGTCTGACTGTGTGTTGTGTGAGAGAGAGAAAACGGGCTTTTATCTGAGGTCTGACAGCAACAGTAGCAGTTTTTAGATTAGTCAGTTAGTAGAAGCGTAGTGAGCTGTTCTCACCAGTCCCTTCTCTGACTGCCGACTGCACTCATGGAACCATAGACTAATGATCTCAGCAGAGAACTGCTTCATGCTGACTCATGTGATCAGCCTCTATTCCCTAAGGTGAGCCAGTGAGTGTGTGCGTGTGTGTGTGTGTGTGTGTGTGTGTGTGTGTATGTATATATATACTGTAGTGTACAGTATTAAAAGAGACAAGACATCCAGAAAAATACGATGTTCCAGCATTTGCTTTGCTACACAGCCAGCCATCTATCCATGTCCTGTTTCTCTGTACTTCATTGCTTCATGGCAATATACAGGTATATTTATTTAACAATGGTATAATTAACATATATAATTACTTCAGAATCTTTATTACAATACAACCAGAAAATATAAGACATATTGAGTATTAAAAAACAGAAGAAAAATCAGGAAAAACAACTTCTGACCTCCCCTAACACTTGAGCAATGGTAGGAACCTGGCTCTCTTAAAGTCTCTTAAAGTCTGTTATAATATACATATATATATATAGAGAGAGAGAGTCATTATACCATTCATTATGCCTTTGCTAAAACAACAAATCTAATGGTGGCCTAAGAGTTTTGCACAGTACTGTATATATATTTTACACGTGCACAAGTCTACAGTGTGGTACAGCCTTAGTTGACTCTTCTGTGTCCACTCAGCACCCTCGAACATGCGCTGAAAGAGAAAACTGACTTTCTGACTTTGACATGGTTGTTGTGTGCAAACCCCTCTGGTATATTTAATGTAGCTTGTCGTATTAGTCACCTTGAAAAATGTAAATAATGATCTGAAGTCAAAGCCACATCCAACCTTATCAGTAATGACGTCATAGTCAGCCACTCTTCCAGTGTACATCTGTTGTTTGAAGTGGTCATATACATGCTTAATCTAAGAAGATGTCACGCATAGTTTAGATGCAGGATGTAGACCGTTTATGTTCAAAAAGCTGTAAAACTGAAATTCTGTTCTATTATACTGAATAGATGTTCATTTTCAGTTTTAAATAATCCTTCTATTAATTTCATAAATTACCACAAAATAGAACAAACAGACCCTGAATGACTGTAATAACACTTGAAGCTCTAACATCCCCCATGCATGAACACACACACACACACACATATACACACAGAGATGCTGACCCATACTTTGGAGCTCTTCAGCTTATTAACCCCTGGTCTGAACTGTGAGAAACACAAAAATATTGTTCTGACAGGGATTCATACATCCTATAGCAGCTACATATGACATCATCTGAGAATTTGCTGTACATGTTCTCACATCATAGAGAGCCCAAAGGATTAGCATAACCTCAATTGCATATGTGGCAGTATGAGTGGTTATTGGAGTTTGCACGTTGGCTTGGTCTAGGTGACGTGGGGTCACCTTATGGTAGCCGGTCAGGGGTGGAGCTTCATGAGTGATGACTCATGTCTAGAGGGCCTCCACTTTGTGGTTGTACAATTTTCCATCAATAATCTCATCATCATCACTATCATTCCTATTACCACCGTCATGCTTTATCATCGTCTTCATAATTTCCTCTCATCTTGGATGAACTTACATTTCCCAGGTGATGACAAAGCACTACATTGTCAGCCTCTCACCCTTTACGTCTGACCAGGCTGTGTGTGTGTGTATGTTAGACTGAGCAAGAGAGAGAGTTAGAGAAGCTCTAGATGGTGTGTCTTCTCAGATAGGTCTTCAGTTTGTTCTGCTCTAAGGCCCTGATACAGTCCAGACCTGTTTTTGCACGTGTGTGTAGACAGGGTATGGATTTCATGAGAAAAATTATTTATCTGTTCACACTTTTTGGGGGGAGGGGGGGAATAGGGTAGAAGGTGATCTTAGTGATGTCAGTGATGTTAGTGATGCTTCTCTTGCCATCTGATATTCCCTTTAAATTCCTTATATTCTGTTCATTCCATTCTACTCTCAAGGGCCCAAATCAGGAGTCTGGTTTCCACTCTCATTTACTGCCATATGTTATTACAGGCATGGCTAAGTGAAATACCTTCTGTAGGTGCACAGTTCTAAAGATAAATTCATTCATACAACCTTAAAATATAAATGAATTAATTATTTTGTTCTCTGCTATTTCTATACTTTTGTGCTGATTCATCGCTGTTTTGGTGCAGTAACCCATGCCATGCAAGCTCCTATTGGGCTCATTGCTCAAGATCAGTGGGCTCTTCACAATGGTCAGCCAGAACATAAACAACAATCTCATGGGACTGTCATAAAGCCCTGCTGTCTCTATCTAACTTCCCAAGCCCTCTAGCCCCCACACCCCCAGCTCCCACTCCTAGTCCTCTCTAGGGGCTCTCCACAGCAGGCCCCATTAATACCCCAGGTGTGTAAACATGCCCCATCCCAATCCCCAGAGCACAGAGGCCACACGTGGCTTCCTGAGGTGCAGGAGTGGCCAACACTAAGAAGCTGGTAAGGCATCCTGGCCTCCAATTCCCTCCCTCAAGGATGGGCTTTTGCACCACAGTCAGAGAACAGGTTCAGGCTTCAGGCTTGGAATAGCCGGCAAAGGAGGAACCAAGGTCAGTTTTCTAACCATTTTAAAGATGAGGGAAATGTACCATAGAGTAAATCATAACCTACATAACCTTTCCTCTGTTCCCACACCTCAAGCACCTCCTCTCTCCACAGTCAAGATCCTTCAACTCCTGACAACCAACAATCCAACTACCTGGCTGCTGGATCAAATAAAATCAAATCATGTTTTATTTATATTGCGACTTTCACAACAGATGTTGTCTCAAAGCAGCTTTACAAGTGTCCGAGTCCAAGCCCCCAGTGAGCAAACCAAGGGTGACAGTGGCAAGGAAAAACTCCCTAAGAGCGTGAGGAAGAAACCTTGGGAGGAACCAAGACTCAAGGGGGGAGCCCATCCTCTTCTGGCCGGCACCGGTCACCACGACAACAAGATAGATATATTAAAAAACACAGAGTAGTAAATTATAATCTATAATATAAAGTCCAGGCCTGTGCCACGATGGGAGGGGGGGTGCTGATGAGGGCATCCATCCAGTTGATTAATCCTTCATCTGTGTCTGGATGAGTAGGAGGTGGTTGGTCCGGGACAGGTAGCAGGAGAGCTTCATCAATCCTTACTTTGTACCAAGGACAGCCATTAGGTCGGTAAAAGTAAAGCAAGACAGTTAGTTCTGTATGGGAAATAAAATCTAGACATTTCAATTAACCCCATTCTATACACTCTTTTCTGGACAGTTAGTTCTTTATCGGACATAAAATCTAGACATTTCAATTAACCCCATTCTATACACTCTGTTCTGGACAGTTAGCTCTGTATGGGACATAAAATCTAGACATTTCAATTAACCCCATTCTATACACTCTGTTGTGGACAGTTAGTTCTGTATGGGACATAAAATCTAGACACTTCAATTAACCCCATTCTATACATTCTGTTCTGGACACTTTCAAAAATCTGCTTCCATTTATCACAACCATCATCTACGACACCTTATCCTTGGTCTATTAGCTCACTACAGCTGATCATTTGCTAAGAATCTAGGGGTGAGTTTGAAAGCTCTTTTAAGTTTGATATACGGATTAGTTATGGTGTCAAAGTTCAGTTAAAATTTTTTTGTCAAGATAAAGACTTTTGATTTTTAATGATTTTTGAAAAGTTCATGCTTTCATCTCTTATCTTAATTCTGGTATAATGTGGGTGTGGATCAATAGGCTCATGTCATCTAGTTCAAAATTCTGCAGTACATCTTTTAACCAGGAGAAGGAAGGTTAATTCAAAATTGCCTATCCTGGTGTCCCTTCATTGGCTTCCAGAGTAATTTAGGATTGATTTTACTGTTGGTTTTTAAAGCTCTGGCACCACCATACTTTGCAGGGATTCTGCAGGTTCACATTCTGATGAAAGCTCTGAGGTCTCCCATCCTAATGCTTTTAGGAAATACTCAGATCTAAACTCAAGAGCAGAGGTGATAAAGACTTTGCAGTAGATGCCCAGACTCTAGAATATCTCTCCTTCCCGTTGTGACAAGGTGCAGCAAGGCTGTTAGACAGTCCGAAGTCAAAAAAAACAGATCGATACATAATTACCAAGAATCAAAAGTCAAAATACAAACACAACATGCAGTACTTCAAAACATTAAACATCCAACAGTTTACATCAAAACATGAACAAGAATGGAATGAAAAAGTTGTCAGGGAAAGCATGATGCATTTCCTGAGAGGGACAATCATGATGCCCATATTAGGACTGCTCAGTATTTAGATATTTTAAATCAATGCTGAAGACTTATTTTACTTTGTCCTTTAATTCTAATTTAATTAATGTAGTGCAAAATGTAAATAACCACTAGTTCTGCACTTATTGAAATACTGTATTGTCTTATAACATCCTGAATTGCAACTACTATTGATTAATTGGTTGAATAATGAAACCCTCTTAGCACTAGTTGTTTGGTATTGCACTCATGGTATGTTCATTTTGTAATTCCTTCTAGGTATCAGCATTGATTCCTGAATCTAGCAGTATCTTAATTCAATAGTAACTTGGACTCTAACCTATTGTACTGGCTATGAGCAGCTACTGAATGCTGTAAATGTAAATGTGAATGTACATGTCTATACTGCTGAGTTTTTGGTCATTGGCTGCAAAGATCCACTGACAAAATCCTAATACGTGATCTCACAGGAAACACAAGGGAAAGAGCTCAGGGTGGCTTGTGGCCAGAATTTAGTACAACCCAAATAGTGCAGTGTGTTGTTTACTAACACAGAGAATTTGCAGTCTTGTAGCGTTGTTGTCCTGTGAAAGAGTCTGTTGTTCAAGCGCCAGCTTCTGGCCTGCCACACAGCGACTCGTGACTGAGGTTTTGGCCTCGACCCACTGTAACAGTCCAGTGGGTGAGAAGCCCGGTTAACTAGTCAGACAGTAAAACACACCTACTGGAGACTCTTCTGTTAGGTGTTGCATTAAATGTGGCACAGCATGGCTCAACGGCTTCCCTTGCTGCGCTAAATGGCAGAGAGCAGCCATAAATGGTGAAAGTCCTGCAATTAATGTTTAATGCCCAGCCCAGTGCTAGCTGGGCGCCAGGAACTTACTGTCCTCATTGCTACTGATTCCCTGGACCATAGTCCTGAGCATCTGGGGTCACATCCAGTCTCTTCGTTCAGACCATATGAACTTAATGATGGCCCAAGAAGGGTGTCAGAAACATGGTGTGCTGAGCTCATTTGACACAGTTTGAACGTGATTTTATCGCGGAAGGGACAGCATGGGAACTGCTTGTGCATGAATGGTCCACTGAAATGAGAGTCATTAGTGTCTGGCTCACCAAGGTTTAAGATTTTACTGGACATCACACAGAAAATGTAAAAATGTTTCACAGCTTGCATGTGCACTGAATGAAAGCACAAACATCTTTGCCATATTTTGCTGTAATGTTTAAAACAGCATTATTGTGAATGTGCTACTGGAATGGAAGCATTCCCCAGGCATTTTGCAGCTGGGTCACACTTCATGACTGATTTGCCAATGATTTTTTGGTCTCCATGATACCAAAGACCTGCCAACTGCATATGTACAAATTTATAAGCACATTTATACCACAATAAAAACATTATTTATTATTAATATCTCTGTCATGTCATATTGACAGAATTGTCTTGCACAGATTTTGACAGGAGGAACTGGACTTCGTGTTTTTTTCTTCTTTACTGATTAGATTTTTTTGTTTTGTCTGTTGTGTTGGTGTGTGAATATATTCTGAAAGAACTATGTTTGGTTTACAAATGTGGTCATATGGAGAATAGGCAACTTCAGAACAAACTGTGATGTTAGTGTTCAGCAAAAGGATCCAGATTCATACTAGACATCTAAAAGACAACTAAAAACAGCAAGTAATAGTGTGGCCGGTAACTGAAATGAATATTGTTCATAATCATTATCCATGCATTTGCATGTTTCCTGTTATCCCTAACATCACAACTCGCAACTGCTGATAACAGTTCTACGGCTTACTTTAAACCGGCCACAATAGCACTGATACGGAAAAAAAGTCTGATGCGTATTGTTATATTAGAACTATTAATTACCAAAATAGCTATATTTAAGAACAAGAACCAAGTGGTTGATCCATGCTCAGTAGCTGATGTATGACAATTGCAAAATTAAAATACTATTTTTCTTAACTGGATTAGTATATCTAATTATAGATTAGATATAAAGGTTTCTAAACAATAAGCATTTGAAGAAAGAAACTACTTCACAGGTTAATGTTCTAGCCTTCCTTTATTCCAGCTGTTTTTCTGGTCACTGACAAGGACTTACAGCTACATGCAGGATTCACCAGCTGTTCAGCTCACCAGATCGCTTTGTCTGAGTTTGGGTCTCCTCACTTATTTGGACTGAACTGGAATAATTCCTTCACTCTCTGTGGACAGTGAGAAACACTGACTGGCTTGTTTACTAGCTAAGTGGTACTAGCTAACATGTTTTACGCATAGTCTCATGAACATCAATCAATTTTGGTGAATTCATTGCTAATATATCCATTGTTACTGAACAAGGTAGAATAAAGTGATTATATGATTGATCCTTAAATCTTACAGCTTTGTAAAGAGCTTTTATGGCAGGTGAATTAGCAAAAATATTTAAATATCTTTATATATTTAGCTATTCTTCAGTTGTATGGATTCATGTTTGACTTGGACAGGCCACCATGAGAAAAAGAGGAGAAATCTATATACCCTATGGGAACATCCAGACAGTGTCTTTGATCCTTTAATGATTAATGATTTCTAAACTGTGGGAGCAAAAAGCCCATTGCACAAGGACATGGGGAAGGCCTGTTTCCTTAAAACCATGGCATTGCTTCAGAAACTCTCTCAAGCTCCAGGATATGTGGTGTTTGAGCCTCATCTCACACGTTATAACTTCCATAAGTGAGCTGTAAACTAGATTTCATTCTTTGCTAACATTTTTGAGTTACATTTATGTTTATCTACATCTAAATAAACTCCAGCTAAATCCCAGATCCTCTTACCTGAAGATTGAAGAGCAGTTACTCCAGACTGGAAAGTGCTGGAAAGCGATGACAAAGTACTTCCCGGTGTCAGCTGCAGCTGGAGCTCATGCAGTAATGTATTCCTGATTTAATGAATCTTCAGCCTCCTTTTTGTTTTCTGTTTCCAGAGGGCAAATCCACTGCAGTTGTCAGCGCCTCTGTGCTCAGTGAAGACCCAGACCCAAACAGTCAGGTCCTAGTCTAACCCAGACCCAAACAGTCAGGTCCTAGTCTAATCCAGACCCAAACAGTCAGGTCCTACACTCACCCAGACCCAAACAGTCAAGTCCTAGTCTAACCCAGATCCAAACAGTCAGGTCCTACACTCACCCAGACCCAAACAGTCAAGTCCTAGTCTAACCCAGACCCAAACAGTCAGGTCCTACACTCACCCAGACCCAAACAGTCAGGTCCTAGTCTAACCCAGACCCAAACAGTCAGGTCCTACACTCATCCAGATTGACATGATTATTTAAATTTTATTTAAGTCCTTTTATTTAAGCCCTTCTGGAATCACTTGTCTTGATGTCCATCACTGATTTGGCAAGTTTTGATGAAGCATGAAAAGCTTGATATACAGTAGACCAAAATATAAACTGAAATCAAGTCTTTTTTAAGCCTGGAGGCATTATTAATATGGTTCTCCACTACGTTTGCTTAATGTGACAGTATTAAAAGTGGAGGCAATGTGATGAAAGCCAGATGTTGCTCTGTTCCTCGTTAAACATCCAAGTTGACAAGTAGAAATGTAATGATCACCTCAGACAGATCTTCCTTTTGTCTGTTTGAGAAGAGGGGGGTGTCAATTAAATTGTGAAACAAGTGGGTGATCTTAAATGTCAAATAAATTCCAGAAAGTACGAGATCGCATTAGCTGAAGGGTCAGAGGTCAGAGGTCAGGCAAGGCCCATCTATGCAAGACTAAGCTAGAACATGTCCATTTGGGGTGCAGTAGAGCAAAGAGAGATATACACACTGACAAACACTCACTCACACATACGCACTACACACACATATACATACAGATCACAAGTCTGCAAACTAATCTAAACTCTAATTTGGGAAAAAAAAACATTAGAGTGTTGAGATAAGAGTTTTGTAACATGGGAAAACATGACAGAGGTTGAATTATTGCCATGGGGATGCTAACGCTGTAGCCAGTGCTTTAGTTTGTAAGAGAGACTCTTGTGAACACAATGCTGACCTTTCTTTCCTTTTTACCACAGCCAAAACCTTTTAGTGGCACAACAAAGCAACAAAGACTTTCTCCAAACATGACCCACCACAAGCTGCTGAGTGATACACGCTCCATGGCACCAACCCAGCAGGTTGCAGCTAAATCTCCAGAGATTTACGCTGCCCCCCCTGAGCTGACGAGCTGCTGACCAGTTGACCGGACAACCCCCACATCGCCATGCATGGCGCAACTTCCTAAAATTAATTTCCTACTTAGCATGGAGTCCCCACTGGAGCTCGGCAGGAAACTCTAAGGCCTGAATTGAGAGCATAAAAAAAACATTGAGTCACTGATGTGTTTCGAAGGCTCATCTCAGCCGCAGAGCTCAGTGATCATGACAATACACACTTGTCAACTAGCCCACCATTCTCAGACACATACTCACAATATTGGACTGTTCTGATATATCTGTGCATGACCATTAGGGAGGTTATGGAATGTTAATCCCTATTCCTGCCCATTCAAATGGGCTCCTTTACCCTGCCTAATTATTCGCAAGATAACTGTTAGCAGCACTATCAGATGGGTTGATTGGGGAATGTTAGGATGGTATTTGCTGTCCTCTTTATGTATGGCAAGATTTATCGTGTCTTTGATGAGGCTGTGAACAGTGGGCTGACCTCAGTCCCATTCTTTACTCTCCAAACATTTACATAACAGCAGGCCTGCAGTAGGAGAACAAATGCATGTGAGGTCAACCATTCTTCCTTCAGTCATCAACACATGCTTTATAAAACCCTGTATTGCCCCAGCCAGGCAATTATGTCATGTTTAATGAGTGTTTGATGCTGTTTTCTGGCAGGGCGTACGCACATGGTCATGATAAGAAACTCACGAAATCTGCACCCATTGAGAAGTGCATTGTTTTAATTGGTATTGTTAAGGTATGCAGTATCCCTTCCACGAGACAAGAGTTCTAGGATGTCTTTCTACCAGTGAATTAACATTTGACACTGATTATCATGACATGGTGATCTCCAGATATTAATGTTATCTTACTGTGGACCAGGGTGGTTGTTCAGTTCAAAGAAGCAGTGAGCATTGCAGGTAACAGATGGCTAATGCGGTGAAGAATGGAGAAATTACCTCCATGATGTTCACTGTCATCTCATTCAAGGGACTGTTACTGAAAAAGTGCAGACAAATACCAATAAATAATTTCTAAAACCTAGTGCTAAGGACTTAACATTAAACAAATAACATAAAATATCCTTGTTTTACTTGCAGAGTTGAAGCAGGACACGTCTGGGCGGTTAGGCGGCCATCATAGCTGGCCTGCTAAAGAAGTCTTGGTTCCGCTGTGTGACGCTGTGCAAGTTTCTGTCCCTGACTGTTGCAGGTCTGCGATGGCTCTGTTTGGTGTGACACATGCTCTCCTCATGCCAAACCCCTGGGCTTTCCGAGGACTAATCTATACACAGTCTTAGTCAATCCTGTGGTGAGGATGATGATGATGATACGTTAGACAAAATGATACATAGGACAAACGAGGGAGTGTATTTGTAGCACAGTTAGTCAAACAATCTTTGCTACCGTGATTCCATGTAGGGAAATATTTTTTCCGGATTTCAGACTTTCCAACTCCTTCAGTTGTGACCCATGAGGATGCTGATTTCACAACTGATGTGATCTTCTGGCACCTGTTTGCATGCATAAATGTGTGTCAGACTTTCTCTCTCTCTTTGAACAGTCATCCCTTTGTAAAGGTTATTTCTGCTTTGTCATTAGCATGATTTCTCTGGAGATAAAAAACGCTCATCTGGGTTTCTATAGCAGGCTTATCATGCAAGCTGCATGATGTGACACCATTGTTGCGAAATGGGTTTGGTCAGTGCAGGAAGTTCAGTAACAAGTACAGACTAACACAGCATGCAACTGGTTCTAGCAAGCAGCAGCAACTCAATCACAGTATTGCCCTTCTACACGTGTCCGTTTCATGTGCTCTGTGCGTGTGAAGCCAGGGCTCAGACACCCTGGAACTTGTCTTACAGTGGATTGGTCTTTTAATTTAATGCTTGGTTTTGGCTTGCTGTGTACAAGTGTTAACAGTAACATGCAGTGGAGTGCAGTCAAGCCCTTAGAGTCCTTCAGAGAAGGCCTGAAAAATGTAGAGAAAAAATAATATAAACACATTTTATTACATAATTTAAATATAGTTAATTAAATTAAATATTAAAAACTAATTAATTATTAAGTATTCATTAAACAATGATGTGATGTGCATATGTGGCCAACAATGTGTCATATTTTGAAGGGTCCTGTCATGTAAATCTATTAGCAAAATTACAAGAAATCTGACCAATGGAGGGCAGCCTGGCCCTTCTCAGTATTCTGTAGAAGGGGCTACGACGGGATGATTAGTAAATCGTCAGTGTCTATCCACACAGTAGCTAGCTACCTTAGCCAGCCAGTAACTTCGCCAGCTCTTCAAATGACATACTGAGACAGACAATGACACACTGAGACAGACATTTTGATATACTTCATTAAAAAGCCTGGTGCCTGGGTAGGGTAGTTATCTTACTGATAGTCTATAGCCAGACAAAATAAACACTGTAAGAGTTAATTCAATACTGTAGGTGTTAATTTATCACTATATGCGGTTATTCAACACTAGACATTTTACTGTGATTTGATTTGCTGGGGTGAAATGCTTGGCTTGTATTTAAAACATGTTTTCCTTCCCTATTGCCCTGTTTGCGTGTCTACAGGCAGTATGGCACAAAAGCACTGAGGTGATCCAGGGCAAAGAAGCTGTACAATAACAGAAAGTTTAATTAAATTTAGAGCACCACTTCTTAAGGTGATAACTACAGTTCTGGAATTGCCCGAACCACATGGCTAGGACCTGGAACGGTGGTCAGACTGCAGCTCACCCCCACGCAGGAGGTAAAGGAGACGGGTTTATTAGCCCAGTGAGTGCTGTACTGAGGTGGCCAAGATCCCCCAGACACAGACGGTGACTCACTCTTTCAGCCACACGTGTGTATGCTCGAGGAGACGGAGGAGACAGCCCGAGGAGCGCACACACACACGCACCACTGGGAGAATCCCAATGAATCCTTCAGCACTGTTTACACAGTGTCTCACACACGCCACACACGCTTCACGCACATGCGCACACATGACAACAGCTCGAAACCACTGGCCCACCAACCTTAGCGACTTCTGCTGTAGGAAGTTGCAGCAGCGTCTGTGAGTCACTCGTAATGCATCACTGGCTCTTCATGAAATGTGATACTCCATGTCATTTCCTCTTTGGCACTGAGACACAGACCTTCCCAACGTGTCACGAAATCCCTTGTGGACTTAACGTAAGGAATGATGCAACCATCTTACTGGTGAATACGTGCAGGTCTACCACAACTCTTAACGTTTTTTTTGTTTGGGTTATTTTTTTCTGAGTCACACTGTTCCATTAATTCTGGACAGCCAGGCTGAGGCAAACCTGCCATGGGCCCTGAAACCTGACTATTACTGCGTTGACATTTCCTGGAGGGCTTCAGATCTGCAACTAATATTGACCACAAGCAACTGTCACAGCTCAACTCTTCCCTTTATTGTATTTCTGTCTGTCCCACAGCCAGATGAGTGACCATAACCATTTCCTTTTACTGGAACCTAACGTTTATCTTAATACAATTTTACATTCAAATACCACAATTACAGTAAAACTGTTCATTTGTTTGTGTTAAGCTTCCTCTTCCCTATTGTCTGTCAGTGGACTGAAACTGGAGTTGGGCTTCAAATTAAACAGAAACAATGAAGGCTGTCAACAGATTTCCAGTAATTTAGACCTCCCAACTAAACGGCTTAATTTATGTTGGAGCTCATGGAACTCCCCTCATACAGCTAAACCTTTCACAGGTTTCTATCAAACAGCAGCTTATTATGCACTTCTTGCTTTATTACCATAGACACACACACACACACACACACGCACACACAAGTCCCACACTGACTTTAAAAGCTGAGAGCAAATCTTTTAATTGAAGCTTTGCGTTCATTAGGGGTGAAGCACTCCTCTTATGAAGGCACTTGGCAGGCACTCACCACATCTGCACAGGCTCTAAGAGCACAGCAAGCAGGAGCATAAGAACTGCTGCCTTTTGTTCCACAAGAATGTTTCTCACCGCCCATTAACGCATGTTTCCGGGGCCCCAACGCTACGGGGGTCTCTTTCCACGGGGCTCCTCTTGCTACCCCCTACACCTCCCCTTGTCTCCCAGGTACCTCTCAAATGCCGCCCCGCATAACTGTGTTAGACCATTCAAATGTTCTCTCTCTCTTTAACACCCCTGCCCTCTGAGGGTGTCACAACGGGGAGTGAATCAAAACTCAATTTGATACTAATCCGTCTAATTGAGGAGCCAAGTCCAAAGGTAGAGGGGAACTTTGATCTGAGAGGCAGATGGAGCATGAAGAGGAAGAGGGAGGAAGGAGGTTAAAGATTAGCATTGCCTAAGCTCTTTAGGCTTCTAGAGAGCTTTTTTTTCTTTCTCTTTTCCAATTTCATCCTTTTCTGGCTCATTTCATTTTTTTTTTTGATGTTTTCAAAATCTTGTGAGAAGCAAAATTAGAGACAATATAGAACGATGGCATAGAAGAAGAGAAGGACAGATGTGTGGAGGTAGAGGTGGAAGTAGAGGTGTGGAGTGTAGTCAGACATGGTGTGGAGTACGTTTCACCCCAATGCTGAATTATGACCCTTCCAGAATCCTCCTCCCTCTGGAATCAGGTAGCATGTTTAAAAAGCAGAAAGTGGAGTGTCAAACAGATGTTTGGTGGGTGTTTTACAGGGACGATGGGGTTATGGAAAACCCGAAAGGTCATAATGACTGAACAGTTCTATTCATGGAGGTCTGCTCAGAGAGCGAGCGAAGTGTACAACATGTACTACCACACATTTACTTTCTCCCACATACAATGCATGAGTGCTCACCATCAGTGTCAGATCAGTCATGCGACGGGTATATGAGAGGGAGTGAGAGGCAGTTGGTGTGATGGAAATGAGAAGGGGAGTGTGTATGTGGGGGGAAGGGATTTGTTTATGTTCGTATAGTGTAGATTCATTGTATCTATATGTGCAGATTTACTATTTTAGTGATGTTTGAAGTATAAGCAGTGAGGTGATTGGAAAGAGGCTATCGCTCTGCTCTCCATGTCAGAGCTCATTAGGACCTTGGCTTTCCCTCAGACAGTGTGAGACTGAACTTTTTCCCTCTCACTGCATTCCTCAAACTCACACAAGACTTGCTCACAATAATGGCCATGTTTCCTTAAGATACAGATAAGGTCCTTCAGTGCCTGTGGTCCTGACTGAAGACATCATAGCCATCCACAAATGCTAACTCGCACCTTGGGCCATCCAGCTGGATCTGTTGAGAGAGATAGAGAGAGAGCGATAGCACCACCTGCCTGTGAAAGTGCTATCTGATTTCATTTTACTGGACCCAAGGTCATGGACAGATCATTGTAAAAGAACCTTGTAAGTATATTTAGCCCACAGTGACATTTTCGTCACCACTGAAATTGAACAAAAATTAAGTATTTTGGGTTAGAGTTAGAGTTAGAGTTAGGGTTAGAGTTAGAGTTAGAGTTAGGGTTAGAGATAGAGTTAGGGTTAGGGTTAGAGTTAAGGTTAGAAGGATATCTTGCTTCAAACTTCTTTATCATGTCCTGAAAAGATCCTGATAGTAATTAATTGCAGATGTCTGTGCAGGTGCTGTGATCTGATGTTGTTTGTTAATAAAACAGCATGGGCAATGGGAGGTTGTGTGTATAGCAAACATTAAATGAAACTACATGAGGAAACTCTCAAAAAAGACTTTTAAAAGATTTAAGACAGCAGGCCTTGCCGGAAATTTTGAAAAAAAAAAATCCTGTAGAATTCCCATGGCCTCATGCTCCCAGTGTGTTTGGCTGTACACAGAGGGCATGTGCTGTAACTGGTACAGAGTGCCTGTGTGTGGCAGACAGCTAATCTAACTCTTATCTAGTGTTGTCTTTAAATCTCAGTGTGCGCTAAAGCTGGGGCACTGCACGTTTCCCTGCTAACCACCCTCTGTGGGATGTTTTAATGCCTTCTAAGTTGGAGTCCTCTCCTTTGCAAATCCTCTTTGTGTAATTTCTATAGCAGAGTGACACAGGGGAGAGCAGAGGTGGGGAGGGGAGAGAGAAGATCTTCTGTTGTCTCGGACAGTCCACCTCCTCATGTTCTGAACACATTACGTCTTTAAATATAATTAAGGGCACCCAGACAGGCAGGAGAGAGCTGGACCAGCCAGTACTTTTCCATCCTCACACACAGACAGTGAATGGTGTGAAAAGAGAGAGACGGAGAGAGAGACTGAGAGGGAGGGTGGGGGGGGAGAGAGAGAGAGAGTGTTAGGGAGAGAGAAAGTGAG
>JAOYMR010000003.1:18590860-18613757 GCA_025802075.1 Tenebrosternarchus preto | reverse complement strand
TTACAATTTAATTGGGCAGTTGAAAGTTTTTTGGATAAACATTTTATTTTAAATAAAAACTTGGGTTTTTGGGGGGAAAAAAACCCAAAGGGATATCATCTGCCCCCCCCCCCCCCCCACCAACCAACCAAACTTTAACAGTGTTTAACTCCCCCCAACGTCCTTAAGGTTGCCCTTCTATTCAAAGTAAACCATTTTGAGTGAATCAGTCTTGAATAACAGTTCTACAGTCTATAGCAAAAATGCTTTAACCACTAATAACCACTAACAGACACACTAAAGAGTCTCTAATGCTTATACAGAGAGATTAGGAGTTGGTCACATCACGGACGTCTGCGTTCACTAACTCCACCCTCCATGTTCTCTGACTGTTTACCTTTATCTCCCTGGCACTCCACACTTTTTTCCCATGATAGCAAAGGTCATAAGAAGGTCACACTGGTGTCTGTTAAACAGCTCCAAGTTCAAACTGACACACACACACAACTGAACTGAGACACAGATGATTAAAACATGGAAATAAGCTTCCTGACACTGGGGACATGGTAAACCATACACCCTCAGATCTTCTAGTAGTGTAAACTCAGCCTTTCATATTCCAGTGCCTGGACCTCTTTCATAGTTCTCTGGATACTGATTTGAAAACATCCTTTTTATAGCCCCTGAAAACTGTTTTCCAAAACAGCGGTCTCGTTGTCAAGCACCTGCACTTCCAGAGTGTTTTCCTGCCATCGGTAACCGAGGTGAGACTGTAGAGCTCGGCCGTTCTGGAGCCGAGCTGAGCAGGTGGCCTGCGGCATTGGTTGTGATCTGGGTGCTGAACACCATCTCTGCCTTCACATCTCTCCCTCCTACTGGCCAAGTGGTACGCATGGCCCCTACTACACAGATGTTCCCAGACTAAATATTTGGACGTTTCTGGAGAGATCCAGTGACGCTTCGAAAGGCAAGGTTCTTGTCTGTGCAAGAGAGGCAGCCCTCATCATAGACAAGTCCTTGAAAACAGCACAATGGCTTGTTAAGGCCTGAATTTGGGATGAGATTCGGGATGATCTTCCCCAGCAGCAATTTTGATTGGTCCTGTCCACCTGCAGCCACAGTTGTGCCTGTGAGCTCAGGAGTGCCTAGATCCAGCACAGGTTCACTGGCTTTACACACACACACACACACACACAGTTTGTGGCTGCACTTTTGTCAAGAAAATCCATGATAATATCCACATGCTACAGTAACTTGCCTTGGCCTTCGCTCTCTCTCTCTCTCTCTGTCTCCCTCCCCACACCTGACCGTATTAAAGTACTCATCTGAGCCCCTCCCTCTCCACACCTGACCCTATTAAAGTACTCATCTAAGCCCCTCCCTCTCCACACTTGACCCTATTAAAATACTCATCTGAGCCCATCCCTCTCTGCACCTGCACCTATTAAAGTAGCTTGTCTGAGCTGGTATAAAAGTGTGTTTAAGCAAGTGTAACACAAACTTTCCACTTATAATTGGCACTGCTGAATATCACAATATGATCTTCTGAGAGGCTTTGTGCAGGTTTCCTGTCCTGAGCACACTACATCTGTCCTGAGCACATTACATCTGTCCTGAGCACACTACATCTATCCTGAGCAGTTTACATCTGTCCTGAGCACACTACATCTGTCCTGAGTACATTACTGTCCACCTCCACATCTAACCAGATAGACTCTCTCTTCCTGTTTCACCTCTGTCTTCTGTCTCTCTCTGTCTCTCTGTCTCTCTCTATTTGTTTCTTCACCCCTCCCCCTCACGGGCAAACTGAGGTTTGGATTGTAAACTGCTTCCCAGTTTGGAGAGATCCTATCCCACAACTAAGAAGCCCTTTGATGTGTAATCCCCCAGCAGACCTCTCTCCCAGCAGGTGTGTCATTGTGATTTACACTGCTCTCCTCACACTCTCAAAACCTGTCCTGGGGGTGGGGAGCTTTGGGATGGTGGGAATCCCCGGATGTCTGGTCGGCACTTTCTTCCCTCCTCTTCCCCATCATCTTAAAGCCGAAGCCCTGACGATCACTCTCTGGTCTGCAGCTTGACCGGGCCATGTTGGAGGAGTTGGAGACATTCCATGGGAGGACATGCCAGCATTGGCTGAAAGCTGACCAAGGTTTCATTCCGATTTCGCTTCACAGTGATCGTGTGATGTGTCCCGACACTCTACAGACAACCAAGATGGATTGCAGTAATCATACCACCAAGCATTCCTCAAGGCCTCTCAACACGTTGGAGCAGAGATGCACACCTTGCACACCAGCAGGACATGATCATGGTCAGGGCCTCCAGCAGCCCTGCTCTGACTGCACGCAGTCAAAGTGAACACCTGGTCAAAGCAGTTAAAAGAAATCAGAAAGACAGCAATGCAAACACTAATCAAAGAACGAGAGTGAAAATACTAGAGAAAATAATACAATTTCTTTTACTGTCTCTTTAAATTAGATGATAGAACATTAGAGAAAAGTCTGCAATCTTCCTTCATTCATTCCTCGATAGATGACCTGCTGCAAGGTCGTGGTGGAGATGATCCAGTCTAATTGCTTTAAACTTCTCGTTTTCTTCTCACCATGGGTTCCTACGATGGGAAATTCTACCCCTTAATAAGTGACTATTTAAAACATTTTAAAAAGCCATTTTTTGTCTTCTGCCCTATAATAATACTTCATCACTACTAGAGTGGAAAACTGTGTGAAACTGCTCAAATGTCACTGCTGATGCCCCGGTGCAGGTGACCTTAAAGTTAGGAGTTGTGGAGCAGCCCATTGCAGAGTGTAGTTTCTCCCCAAGCTCCCTGCGCAACAGCTGCTTCCTGTCTGCGAGTATCCTGCAGTGGTGGGCCAACCCTTTAACTGTAAATAACGACGCCTTCACACAGGCCTGGCTGAGAGTCTCACAGAGCCCACTCTCCCACACACCACCCTCTCAGGCACGGTGCTGTGGGGAGGCCAGGCTACAGCGAGGAACGAGAGGCGTGTGCCCTGGTGTTTGCAGAAGTGGGAAACGGTGTCAGGAGTGTGATAATTATGGTGCGGCTGCTCTTTTTTGATAAGGACAGCTGTGGTGCGCTGCGTGACAGATCACAGGCAGTGATGGAACAGTGTTTGTGTTTGTGAGCACAGGACTGTGTGATGCTGGCGCATTCCCCAGTTATGAAGAGCAGGGAGTTTGGGGTGTAACTGCACTAAGGGTGTTGCAACAACGTGCTCCTCAATGAAATACATCAGCGCAGCCACTGACCTCAGTCACCCACCCTGGGCACTCACCATCTGTCTGAGATAACACTGCCCCCTTCTGCTCCACTATAGAACTGCACCTGCTTCTCTGCAAACCCCATTCATGAATGACTCGGAAGTCTGTCATGCTCTCTTTTCTCATTTGCCTCATTCATTCATGGACACTTCCTGCTCCAGTTCCCGTTTCCTTGCCTTCCCATGATGCTCTGAGTTTGCATCCGATTGGTGGGTCTGTTCTGGAGGGTACGTGTGGCCCAGCTCGTCCCGTTCGACCGGTGAACACTGAGCCTCTGTGTCCGTCTCACACGCCTCTCACGGGGCATGGAGCCTGGGCCAAGTCTCACAGCCGGAACAAAATGGCTCCTGTTGTCGAGAAGACACATAGTGTCTGGTATCTGCCTCCCCCAGCTAGTTAGAGCAGCGCACACCACACCCATACAGGCACGTACACCGGTCATGAGCCTCGGTGTAAAAAAGTACAGAGAGAAATAGTGTAGGGCCTTCACTGACCGCCTGACAGTCAGGAATGATTAACATGACCCCACACCCTCTGATGTCCCCCAATAATTAGTAGCTGAGGAAACAGAAGAAAGCTTGGATGGAATGAGATCGCTGCATGCAGAACACGTCATTACCTCATAGAAAATATCTCATTACATCATTAGTGCTCTTGCTTTTACCATTGAACCTACACATTTAATATCTTTATTACCACTGAGCACATGGTGATTAAATATATTACAGGCTTAAGACACAAGTCCAACGGCAAAGTAAAGTTAAACCCTTTTATTATTGTGGTTGGAGACTGGAGATTCTTGTGAATCTGCAGACAGCAGTCCAAGCACTATTGGAACTGGAGCAGCCCCTAACTACACCAGTGCAGACACTGGGAACTACAGCAGACCAGACTCTGTGGGAACTACAGCAGTCCAGACTCTACTGTAATCACAACAGGCCAGACTCTGTGGGAACTACAGCTGACCAGACTCTACTGTAATCACAACAGACCAGACTCTGTGGGAACTACAGCAGACCAGACTCTACTGAAATCACATCAGACCAGACTCTGTGGGAACTACAGCCGACCAGACTCTACTGTAATCACATCAGACCAGACTCTGTGGGAGCTACAGGAAGTTATAGGCCTAGCATAGCTGTAGCAGACAAAACTTCCCTGGAACACAGAACATAAGCCATACTTCAGAACAAAGCAGTACTGCAGCTGAACAGATTAAGACCCCAGATACCAGCCAAACTACAGAAGACTAGTCTCCAGTGGTGGGGGAGACCTGGCTCCAGTGGAAATACATGGAGTAGACATTTTTACTCATACCCTCTTCCATGTGTGTTAAACACCAGCCGCTATTACTGTTCTGTGGAATATTAATTCCAGTCTATACAGTCCCCTTCGTACACACCCCCCGTGTGTAAGTGTGGTCAAGTGAATGTGGATGTAATAAATCAGATGTAACACACATACAAGACAGCATGACTTTCCTATTGTTAATACTGATGCAGAGTTGACAGGCCTCTTTATCTCTGCAATGATGTATCATCCAATGACAAATTTCCTTCAGTTATCCCTAATTCCACTTTGGGGGATTAAAAGATGGATGAACTTTTCGTGCCAAAAATGGCTTCAGTCATTGCAGTGACGCCATCCATCACCTGATGGATGAGTTATTACAAAGAGCAAAAAAAAAACAAAAAACAAAACAGGAAGTTTGAGAACTAAAACAAACATTTTAAAGTGACAAAGCTTGAACTGCTTGTTGATGGAGCATGTGAAGGGTTTAGGTTTCAAAGGCCTCTGTGGGTTGGTTAAAGACTGAGAGTAATCTTAGACTAATAGCCTCCTCCCACACCAGAGATCTGCTACATGTGTTTTCTGGAAATGAATGCACCTTCCACACACACACACACACACACACACGCACGCACCCTACTGCTAAGCTTCCACTCAGTAAGTTAAACATAACAAGCTGCTTAAAATCAAATGACCAATCTAAAACTGACCTGCTCACTTCAAAGCAGCAGAATTTCCATGCATTCCTATCACTGCAGGGACATTTTAAAGGCCTAGATTCCAAAAAAATGAAAAAGTTCAGATCAGTTTCATTTTTCTTGTATTCAAGAGACAAACAAATCAACGTGATAAATGAGGTGTGAATAACCTTTTTATCTGTCCTGTGGTTTCATAGTAGTGCAGCTACAGCTAAACAAATTGGCTTTGAGTTTGTTTAGTTGGCATATAGCATTTCCTTTTGGCCACAGACACTGGCCAGCAAAAGCTCCCAAGCTTTTTCATTATGTTTAAAACAGCCGTTAATACTTTAACTCCCACCCTGAAGGACCAGATCAATGTACAGTTTAATGTATCCCCTGATACAAAACACGTGATTCAACTCCCAGCCCATCGTGAGCTGCTGCTGCAGACCTGTTGGAGTGGTGAAAACACTGCTGAGACGCTTTCAGTGCTGAGAGCCACATGCACTTCAGTCCAAGAACTCTGAGTGAACCTACAGCCATCCTTGCTGTGCCTGACTAAGCACTTCATGCCACTGTAGCCATTGTGTGAGACACACATAGTACATTATATCTGATTTGCTTTGCTGCGTGTCCACACTTTATGGCTATTTGCTGTAATATACTTCCCCCAGGAACGGGTGTTCCAGGTCCAGCTGGAACACACACAAATGTGCACACACACACACACACACAAGGCTAATTTAACTTTGGACAGGACACACTGCACCTGCAAGACCAGCTGTTACTAACAGCAGGTTTCTACCACTTGATAGTACGTAATAATAATGGTGCTCTAAAAAAACAAAATCCTAACTAGGAGCTCCTAAAACAGCAGCACATCCCCTGACACCTTATTGCTAGGTCTGGTAGCAGAGACTGGAGGATCAGTGTCTCTGTGGCACCTTTGAGCTGGATTACACAGTCTGAGCTGTGTTACACGGTCTGAGTTGTGTTACGTGATATGAGCCGTGTTACACAGTCTGAGTTGGATTACATGGTATGAGCTGAGCTACATAGCCTGAATTGTGTTACATGGTATGAGATGTGTTACATGGTCAGAGCTGCATTACCAAATATGAGGCCTCTCGCTTGCTTCATGCAGGCCCTTGCAAAAATTAAGATCTTTATCTAACTTGTTTCTTCTCAGGCTCTTTTAGCAACTGTGCTAAAAAGGAGAAAAGGAAAGTCTGACTCAGCAAAACTTCCAGACTCATCGTTCATGAATCATCATTCATCTCAAGTTCTCTGTCTACCTCCTGAGATAAACCAAAAAATCTCACTGCCATACATTCTTGGACCATGAATGGAAATCAGCCTTTGACAAATAGGCAAAATCATAAAAAAAAAAACTTCTGACAAAAAATTATTGAATCGGCTTTCCTGTAGGCCGCAGGAAAAACAGAGTAAGTGCAATTCACTTTAGGCATTTGATTAGCATTATAGCACTGCTATGCCAATCTTCACGCATGGCGTCACTGAATGATCCTGCATTGTGGCCATTCCCAACTGGTGATGTCACCAAAAGCTTGAAGGCTATTAGCTTTTGTGGCTTGTGTAATGATGTCTGTGAGTAGCCTAAGAACAGGACAGGAAAAGCCACAGAAGAGGCTGGCTGTGCCATCACTGCTTGCCCCAGGATTTCTGTGTTTTATAGGGGGAAATGATCTCCTGTCAGGAGAAAACACCTTTCGGCTCATTTCTAAATTCTGCTTTGGTGTAAAATGTCAGTGACTGATAACTACAAGTAACTCTATTATCCTCTCAGTGGACCAATTATTGGATATTTCATTAAGCATTATTATTCATAATGCAAAGATTTTTTGTATATAATTACATAATACTTGTGTCTTGTAAATAATAACATGGGAATGTTGTCAAACAGAGCTGAATGAGGACTGAAGTGGTCTGAGTCCTATTATACTGCCAACCATGCATCCTGCATACAATTACCATTAATGTGTGCTCTCTCTCTCTCTCCCCCACTCCCACTCCCTCGCTCTCACTCTGACAGAAGAAGTGAAGGAAAGACTGTGGTGTGCATACGTGCATGTGTGTGCGTGCGCACGCATGCATGTGTGTGAAAGACAGAGAGGGAAAGCCAACAAAAGAGCCTGATGGTTATTATGAAGCAATGCTAGTGCAGGCCGAGAGAAAGAGAGACAAAGAATGAAAGATGCAGACTCTTGCTCAAAAAAGAGGGAGAGGGAGGTAGAGACAGAGAGGCTGAAGGATGCAAACTCACAGTTCATTGAAAATGAGGAGCAAGGAGACAGGAGGTGGGGGGGGGGCTCCATTGGAGATGCTGCCAGTCTGCACGTACACCCCATTCTGTGCAGCCGTCAGCAGTCGTGAGGAGGGGGCGGAGCCTGGGCTCTGGGGGCGGGGGTGAGCGCTCTCCTGGGGCCAGATCTCACATCGCTGGCTCCCCGTGGCCACCCCACATCACGTCACTCACCGGACATGAATGCGCTTTGTGGGTGATGAATGTAATCATTCATGTGGCCATGTGCTCAAGCCGGGTTGTATTTGAGCTGATGAGGAAAAACGCTTTTCAGCTTGGGGATGGGTGAGGGGGTAGGTGGGAGGGGTCTCTGCTGGAAGAAGCCTCACCATTGGCTTCGGGCTTTCCACCCTACTCCCGCGGCCTTTCAACAATGTCATTCCATTTCGCACGGTGCACCGGCATGCTGGGGTCCTCTTCAGAGCATCCTCCCAGCAGACACACAAAGCAAACGGCATGTCTGCTATGGGGAGGCACTGACCTGAGAGCTCACAGCTCTTCTTAGCTCTCTCTCCTCCCTTGGTTTCAATACCACAGCATTGTGCAATTGTTGAGTTACAAGTAACTCATTACAAATTCAATTGCGCTAGTGATGAGTTCACATGGCAAGAGCACTGAGAGCCAATCAGCAGTCCTCGTTGCAGTAAAATCCAAAGCGTGCATGAATCTGACCACCCTGCCAGCCTGTTTCCGTGTGATGAAGGCTTTGTCTGAGCATTTGCATATCCTTTGATGTTCGCAAGAAAGGAGTTCAATCAGCCCTTTAAGAAGTGAGCATTTTTTTTTGTTGTTAATTTGTTGGGAGTTTTTTTTTTTTTTAATGAGTGCTTCTAGATTTTCCCTGTAGTTCTAAAATGACAATTAATTACCAGAAACGACTACAAAGCCATATAAGCCATGAGTTATTGTGTACTGGGGCTCATTAAAAATGAGAATCCCTTTCCTAGGTTTAAGATACTTCCCTTGTTAAACCAGCACTGGTTTTGCCTGCATACAACCTTCCACTATCGATCTCTACATTCTCGCCATTGTGTGGTTAATAATGGAAGCCTTTGTCAGGGGGGATCTGGACGATATCCTCTCCTAGTCCAGTGGGATCACACCCACTCTGGAGCCCCAGTCTTGTGGTTAGCAGGGCCCTGCTGTTCACTCTGGTGGGGTGATACTATCAGTCCACGGGGGCCGTTGGGCACGTCCCCAACACCTCCTTCCTATTCCTGCCCTGACATTAAAACAAACATTGTGCCTTTGTTCATCCCAGCTTGCAGTGAAATGTCAAAATGGCTCTTTTTACTCGTCCCAAATTCCATCCAGCTTCCACGCTGCCCCCAGTTGAGGACCCTGTTTATGTACCGCCATGTTTCATTATAATATCAAAGCCTGGGAGGTGGCTGCAGGACACGCAAAGACTCCATGTTGGATGTAGGAAAACAGAACCACATAACGAGTGTACGGCCAGGCAGCAGGTCAGAGGAAGAATGTTGGCATTGTTACGCACCAATGGTAATCTGTTTTTCTTTGATTGAAAGATTAGCAAAGCCACAAATTTGCATTTCATTGCATCCTTTTCTCTATATTTTTGGAGTTGGCTAATAAAAACATAATCATTTTATTGGTGCCGTTATTGAGGTTGAGCCCTGTAGCATTTGCTTTTGATCATGTTCATGCTTTCTTCTTTCAGTCCAAATGAAAAACCTTCAAATAAGGACAATCCTGTTTCAGTAACTATTTCAGACAAAACATGTAACTATATACTAAGAGCAAGATCAAATTATGAATTAAAAGGAGTTGAAGACAGACAGAGAGAGAAAATAATATCATTTTAGGTTACAGACATGCTGAAACAGAGATTCAAAGTGGTCTCTCTGCTCCCCAGAGACCTTTCTATCAGCTATTGGCCAGCAGCTGGATGCACCAAATGTGAACATCTCAGTATGGGAGCAAGAGGTGCAAAAGCATGCTGACTGCTGACTGTCAGGTTCCTCCATTTCTCAGATACGCTTTGCCTAGTTGTCCTCACACCACAGCTCAGACTGCTGGGAAATATTCTTGATAGTCCTCACAAGGGTGACATTAGCTCATACGGGTTTGAACTCCACACCCATTGCTTTGTAAAGGGTGTAACTGAACACTGAGCAGATGATTTTTAGAAATGAAGAATGTCCTCAGTAAGCAGAATCAATGGTTCTTAGTTAAATCTTCTTAAGGGCTTCTTTTTTGCAGGCACAAATTAAATTGAATTCCACTGTTGAATGGGATTGTATTAATAAACTTAAGACATTCCATGTAATTGATCTTCGTTCAGGATGAGGCTTCATTTTCAAAGCATAAAATAATCCCATGAAGTCAGGAGACTGATACTCACTGCAGGAACCTGCAGTCAAGCACACAGAAACCAGTATGACAGCACAGGTCAGAGGGCAAGGGCAAGGGCGCCCCCAAGGGGTAACCAGGGGAGGCCACGGACACCTTGCTAAAATTACTGGCCATCCCACTGACCCCCACCCACAACTGATGTTTCCCACAGCTTCAGAACTTGTGGTGGTAAATGTAGGGAGCTTGTATTTCTAACCTATAGCAGCTATATAGTTATTGCTGAATTTGTATGTGTTTGGCTTGAGAAGTTGTGTACGTTCTGGTTAAATTAGCATTTTATAAATGTGTTACTCTCTAAAGTGGTGGTGTGGACGCATTCATTTCGATTTTCATTCATTTCTATTTTCACTCATTAAAAGTACAGATGCAAATGTCCTGCTTACACAGATTCCACTGCTGTTTGGGTTAATACTGTTTAACAGTGAGCTAATAATGGGTTAATAATGTTTGATACACATCATATCCACTGCTTCTTCTTGTTGCATTAGAAACCATTTTTGGTTAAACAACTAAATTAAATAAATACTTGAACATTCATATACTTACAAAATAACATCTACCTCATGACTGCTCTCAGTCTCACTGGGGTTACATGGACACTTCTATGTACTTGGTTAGTGCAGAGGCATCATTTTTGATGCTTGGATCCAGGCTTTTTTGCTTGCCCCCATGTACTGTATGCTTTGCTCACTGGAAATGCTGAGCACATTTAGTATATTAATGTTTCTTTAACCCTGGATTTATTGGTGATGATATACTGAAATCAGAAAGTGAGGCTAATTAATGATTCTTTGACTGAGCAAATGTGAATATTTTAATTTTATATTCATATGAAATCAGAAAGGAATGAAACCGATTCTTGTAATATAATGTCCTTACCTTTATATTAACTTATGTATCCTGACATTCCTCTGTGCTGTACAACCTTTAGTATAAGACCCTAAGATTTTGACTGATCTCATCTGTAACCCCCTCCTGCCCCTCCCCTCCTGCCCCTCCCCTCCTGCCCCTTCCCTCCTGCCACTGAACTTTTTCTGCAGGCACCACTGGGCAGGGGGTCAAATGGTTCATTGTGTTGCACACAGATTTATGCATCACCTCTGCACTGTGGAAATGACCTTGCAGGTTGTTTCCTATGCAAATCCTGTGAGAAATTTGTTGATCAGGAACAAGACAAGTGAATTACTTGCATCACTAAATGGGTGGGGTGACAGAATGTAGATTTCCTCACATCACACATGGTTATAAAGGCCAGTCAGCTCTCCAGTCATCCAAAGCCTTTTTGTGTGCATTGAAATGCCATTTTCTGCAGCCAGTGGAGTGCAGAGAATCAGTGCTCAGTTTGTAGCATGTTTGCTATACTCACATGACAAGAGGCTAGAGATATAGAGACTCCTACACCAGGCAGATTGGTATCAGAGAGATGTCACTAGTCTAAAATACTTTGTAACATATACTAACTTTCCCATTTTATGACGTAGCTATGGTTTAGGAATGGAAGGATATACAAACTAAATTAAATATGAAATTAAGGTTTAAATGAAAGAAAGCTGCATGTTTTAAAAAGTAACCCAGAGACATTCCAAGCATTCAGGAACAGTAAACAAAAGCAATTTCAGAGAGATGTGCTATTATATATTACTGGGATTACAGCAGCTCCTTTAAGGACACAGCAATGGCTTCTCAAAAGAAGTCGCAGAGGACTGTAACATAGACGCATGGTGTCTTTTCAGCATCATAACCTCATTTCAGGCAATAATTCACCGGGACACTTGGGGCTGTGTCTTCCTATTCTAACCACTGTTTCTGAAGAATCTGAAACCCTCCCAGATCAGATGCACAGACAGGGGAGTCGGACTGCAGGAGGAGAACTGCCTTTGTTGACTTTTGTTCTTGTGTCAAGACGAACCAGGACTCTGCAAATTATTTGAGTTCTGACTCTGCAACTGGTCTGACCTATAAGAGCTGCAACTCCACAACTTGCTTGAGCTGTCCCAGACGCTGCAGGGGCTTGTGGGAAAGAGACGAGAGGCTGTGGAGTTCTGAACTGTCCCAGTTTAATAAAACATTCTGTATGTTTCATTACAACAGTCACTCCCTCTCACCACCCCCACTCATTCTCTCTCTCCCGCTCTCTCTGGATAAAAAAGAAGCTTCCTCAGCCTCATTTGGAATGCTATCATGTTTCATCATGAGCAAACATGCCACTGCAATGTTGTTGCTTGTTATTTGGGCAAAATACCCGCCCCTGGGTTCTGAGGTATTGTGCTAAATGTCTAGCGGAGACAGATAAATGTGATCATTAGAATGATCGTGCATGACGTTCTGGGGTTGGGGACTTCAGGCCACGATGCCTATCTCTGGCTGATGGATCTGCTGATAGAGCGGCCCTCTAGTCTCGCAGAGGCTGTGTGAGCTCTTTGAAAAGACGCCTGTGAAACAGGCAGCGCGTCCACTTGCGCAACAAGCATCGAGTGTGCTCTGCATTTCCTCCAGAGCGGCTCCTCTCCATCTGTGGTCCTCATATCGCACACGACTGGCTGATCAAGTACCATCTGAGAAACTAACCAACATTCTTTGACTACTGTTTGCCGATTTGTTTTATGTTCAGGAAGGCTAATTAAAATACACACACACACACACACAGACAGGAAGGGCTACAGCTGCAAGCAAATTCCCCTGCCTTCCTGGGTTGTGAGGGTTGTGTGTGTGGTCAGCAGGGAGACAGGTAAAGAGGTGTGTGATTAGTTGAAAGAGAGATCTATGTGGTCAGCAGGGAGAGGTGTGGGTGATTATTGGGGAGAGGGGTGTGTGTGTGTGGTCAGCAGGGAGAGGTGTGTGTGTGATTATTGGGGAGAGGGGTGTGTGTGTGTGGTCAGCAGGGAGAGGTGTGGGTGATTATTGGGGAGAGGGGTGTGTGTGTGTGTGGTCAGCAGGGAGAGGTGTGTGTGTGATTAGTGGAGAGAGTGGTTTGTGTGGTCAGCAGGGAGAGATATGTGTGGTCAGCAGGGAGGGGGGTTGTGTGATGAGTGGGGAGAGAGGGCTGTTTGGTGAGCACAGAGAGGTGTGTGATTAGTAGGGAGAGAGAGGGATCTGTGTGGTCAGCAGAGAGAGAGGTGTGTGTGTGGTCAGCAGAGAGAGAGGTGTGTGTGTGGTCAGCAGAGAGAGAGGTGTGTGCTTGGTTAGTGAAGAGGTTACATTGTCAGTGAGGATCAGAGGTGGGTAGAGCACCCAAAAACTGGACTAATGTGAAGTTCTTTAAAATAATTACTGCTCAGTGATAATTTTGCTTCCTAAAAAAATACTTGTTTATTATGTATTTGCGAATGTTGAATCCAAATATGTTTTCAGTTTCTCTATCGCCTATAGGTTTTTGTTCCAATGTACTCATATGACATGTATCGTATAACATGGATCATATGACATGTATCGTATAACATGGATCATATGACATGTATCGTATGACATGGATCATATGTATATGTATAGTATAGAGAAGCAACACCAAGAAGGATGGATCCCCTCTATGCTGGTAGGATACAGCTGGACACTGAAGAGGGATGTTTCTGAGACCAAACTCATACATTGTACATTTTAAAAGAGTGAACAGTGTGCTTTTTAAACTTTAAGAATTTTTACATATTTCTTTAAAGTTCTTTATTACAGTAAAGTGTGGGAAATTCAATTTGTTATGACAGGGCCATTTGAATCACAAATAAACTTCTGGGTCTGGATGCTGGCATTTCTCTCTTATGGAATCTATGTGTGTGAGAAAGAAGGTGATGTTATCATCGCCATCTATTGTTCTGGAGTGGTAGTGTGAATGGAAATTTATATTTATGGCATTTGGCTGACGCTTTTATCCAGTGACTTACAGTTGTGACTGGATACATCTTGAGCAATTGAGGGTAAGGATCTTGCTCAGTTTTTGAACCTTCTGATTACTAGTCGAAGGCCTTAAATAAAATCAAATCAGGTTTATTTATATAGCACTTTTTACAGCAGTCGTTGCTTCATAGCAGCTTTACAGATGTCCGAGTCCAAACCCCCTTTGTGCAAGCCAAGGGCAACAGTGGCAATGAAAAACTCCCTAAGAGCATGAGGAATCAAGAATCGGGCGGGGGGGGAGGGGGTGCATCCTCTTCTTAATCACTGAGCTACTACAGTACTGGGAATGAGCACCAAATGCCATAACGCTAGCTAACAGTTAACAGTTGGCTAACACCAGCACAAACCTAGGTTTCACTTAGCTAGTATGATGATACTGTCACTTAAAAACTCTTAACAAAGTACACAATACACAGCTGAGGTAGTTAGCTCAAACATTTTACGGCTTGGTAAGTATTTCTGTCATAAACTATGTTATTTACTGGATTTATAGATAATCCAGGAGAATAGTTGGACTGAGAAATGATAATCATGACCAGACACTGCAGACAAAATTACCTCTAGCATGTACAGGTGTACGACCAATGTCACAGTAATCTGCCTAAATAAGGGGACACCATTTCACTTGGAGCCATTTTTCCTTACTATACATCATGCTATGCAAGTAGTTGAAAACCATGGGTGATTATGAAAGATATTTGGACACCACTTTCTCTTTAACTGCAATAAAAGATGTTTGCTGCTGACCTCAAATGATATTACCATTCCCTAATTAAAGCTACTTTTAAATAATTTAACACCACAAAAATAATGTTTGAAGACATTAGATGTCATGACATCCAATTTTTATTTTTTTTTTACAATCCCTGAATTAATCAGTTTATGCTCCATAGAGTCCCTCGCTTGGAGATAGCCCTGTTTAAAACAGGTTTAGTACAGGACCTCTGACATGGTGAAGAGGAATCACTGGAAAAATTATTGGAAAAATTATGTGAAGAAGAATCACTGGAAAAATGATCTATTGCTCCTTTAAGGCAGTTTTACTTTGGATTTTTGCTCTGGGTCTTTGTTCATAGTTAGAGAAAGAATGACTTATAGGAGAAAGAGTGACTTATAGAGAAGAATATGGTTATAGGAAAGGCTTGTGTATCATAAGACTATCTTGTGGTAGTATTCCAGCTTAGCGTACATGAATTCGGGTCTATCTGAGCTACACTAGATATTCCAAGTATCCCTAAGCACTTTTGTAAGTCGCTCTGGATAAGAGCGTCTGCCAAATGCCATAAATGTAAATGTAATGACTACATGCACCAACTAGACCAATAGATAACAAATACTTTTTCTAGTAAGTTCCATGTTATTTTAAGAAGTAACATTTTTCTTACTTTTGTCCATGTTCCATTGTTCTACAGCCATTTTCTTATTTGGGTTAGTTTGCAGACCCATGTAAAATTTACATTTGGTATCAGGCACTGTAACAGATCTAGATCTCAGCTGGTTAAAGATCTCCGCAGTATGAAGGTTAAAGAAGTGTTTTTTCACAATGTTACTTCTTGTGAAAACTTGGCTCTGAAGGTTTCCTCCCCCGTTACTTCTGTTGCTAATTTACTGCCCTCCCAAATCAGCTTCTGCTTTGCTATTGATACTGGGCTACTTTAATGTTCATGTTGACACTAATCATGTACAGTCTGAGCTATTGACGGTTGTTCAATGTTTGGGTTTTACCTGGCATGTTGACTTTCCAACATAAAGTCATGTATATATATACTTGCTTTGTTCCACTCATCTCAAAAATCTTTCTATTGTCCTGTTGGTCCTGTTGTCAATTTAACTGACCATGCATTAAATGCATTGAATGTTATCCCAGGACCCCCACTACCAAAACTGTTGAGAAAACCACTCTCCTTTTATAGTATTAATTTATCTTCATCTGTTTTCTGACTCTTCATTTTTCAGACTTTTCTGAACTCACTCCCTTGATGTCATGGTTTAACTCTACAGTGACAATCAATCTAACATATTGAACCTTCATGCTCCTTTCAAAACTAAACAGACCTCATTCTTCCCCATGATTCACCCATGAGCTCAGAACTATGAAAGCAGCTGGAAAGTGTCTTGTGTGCCAAAAAAAAAAAATACTGGGCTTACATTTCATCGTTTACACTTTAACAAACACATCAGAAGGTACAGGGATGCACTAAATGCTGCATTCCTTCCCTTTCCTGGACTTCTTTCAAGAGAAAATTACCTTCAGAATGTGTACAGTGTCTTTGTCTTCACCTCAGTTAATTCATCTATAGTTTCTGAGATCATTTCTAAGTCCTTTTCTGTTTCCTGTCAGCTTGACCCTGCTCCTACTGCTCTTCTTGAATCCCATCTCTCTTTTCCCATTGCTCACATTAACAAACAGTGTTTTCTTTAGGCTCTGCTCTACTATTTACACTTCAAAAAACTGGCAAAGTAACTTAATCACTTTCCATTTTCAGATCCATCTCAAATCTCCCTTTCTAAGGTGATGGAAAGCTCCAGGATTCTCTCCGTAAAAATAATCTGTATGAACCTTTTCAGTCTGGCTTCCGCACATGGCACATTACTGTGTCTGCCCTGTTACAAGTTGTGTATCTAACACCATCCCTGGTTTTCTAAATACTCTCATCCTCCTTGACCGCAGCATTTGACACCATGAAATATAATACAATCATTTCCAGACTTGCTTTCATAGGCATTTCTAGCTTGGGTCTAGATTGGTTCTGGTCATATCTCATAGACAATTAACAGTTTATCGCTACAGGTACATACAGGTCATCCATTGCTCCAGTTATTCTGGGAGTGATCAAGGTTCTGTCCTTGGGCCCATTCTTTTCATTTTCATAATTTCACCTCTAGGTCAGATCATTTGAAATCATGGTTTTCTGTTTCATTGTTATGCAAATTATATTCAGATCTATAGTAGTTCTGTGTCACTAAGTGATTTAAAATTCACCAATTTTCCAATCTCACTGTGAATGTTGATACTGTTCCTATAAAAACCAGTACTAGTGATTAAAACCCATGTCTTCACTTTTAATTTTTTACCTACATTAGAGTCCCATTTTAAATCTTGCAATAAGACTTTATTTTATTGTTTGTGAAAGATTGAACACCTCCTTCTTCTGCTCAACAATGCTGGTGCCAAAATGCTAGCAAATGCCTTTGTTTTCTCCTGTATTGATTATGGAAACTCTCTTTTCAGTGGTCTCCCTGCTCAACCAACTACCCTTCATTCAAAACTCATCTGCCAATGCCATCAATTTTACCAAGTACACAACATATATAATGTCTATCCTTAATAAGCTTCACTGGTTACTAATATCCTCAAAATCCTCATAATGTAAAGTGTTCCCGGATTTGTGAAAGGTGATGTATACATTATTATTTTTTTTTAATTTTATTATTATTATTAAACAGTGTGACCATGGACCAATCACCAGTCTGTATGGTTTGCTCCTCCTTTGATTTAATTTAAACAATTTAATTTGATTATTTTGATTATTTTATTTTATTTCATCACAGTTTTATCACTCATTATCACACCCTGACTCAAAATGGAACATCCTTCTTGTGGTTTGCTAGCCAGATGGAGGCTGTGAGAGAGAATAAAACATTCTGTCACTTTTAACTTTTTCTCTGAGTCATCATTTTATATGTGAATATAGCTGAAATAACAGCAATAGTAGCATTATCTTCAATTTATATGTATGGTGATTTCGTCAGACAATGTCACAGTTATAAAATTTGAACTTTAACAGTACAGAATTGCAACATGGAAATGGCTTGGAAGTGACTGCTGGTTATCACATAGTGTTAATGCACTGATAACAGAAAAAGAACATTACATAAACGAGAACAGCTTTATTGGAAAGTGGCTGTATTAAAATACAAAATATATAAAATATTAAAATACAGTATGTTTGAGCAAAGAGTATAAGACAAGCAACCAGATGTAAAAGGCTAATGCCATCTGACACTAGGCAGCATGCAAATATGGTGTGACTCAAATATGCTAATAAGCAAGTATCATCCAAATTTAGCAACTTTTCTAGCATTCTTTAGCTGCTTTCCACTGGCAATATAAATGGGTGTTTAGTTTAACAAGTATTTAGTTATGTTGCCTAGCTAAACAAGTGGGCATGTGATCTTTTAAAACGACTCTGAAATGTGCAGTTTGTTCAAAAACATACTTAAGTAAATATAATGGCTTAAAAGTAGCATTTTGGCCTCTCTCTGGAAAGGAGAGTGTTAGGGTTGCCAGCCTAGTTTTTACCCAGACAGTCCAGTTTTTAGGTTGTATGTCCAAGTCTGATTTTGTCTTCCATTTTTGCATTTTTCTGGTGATGTTTGGTGAAGTTGTGGTTTGGATTACCATCACAGTCATGGTCAATTTATTTGTCACTCCTCACTTCCTGCTCACGCTAGCAATTTTAAGCCAATCAAAAGACCAGTTTGTGTTGTCAGAGTGGAGAAGGGTTTGTGGACCTCTGTTGTCAGTTTCGAGCGTTTTGGGTTGGAGGGGGAGTGTCTGAATCTCTTTCAGAAGCACAGTGTGGAAAAGCATTGAGCGTGTCTGGGACACCCAGAATTCACATTCCTGTCTACATTCCAATTAGCTACGCTTCCCACCCGTGACCAACTGTGTCTGTCTCTCCCGGACACCCCACACCTTTCACCATTACCACCCTTGATCTGCTCCTAGATGAGGATGTGCGCCCACCTGTAACATCACAGGCAAGTGTGTGTGTGAGTGTGAGTTTTAGAATGTGTTGACCCATCTCATGGCCACCTGCACATGACATGAGAAAATACAGATAAAACCCAGCAGTTTAGCTGCTGTATCATGTTCCACCCTAATTTAAACTATAGCAGTAATTTAGCCAGAAAACATTTACATTTTCATGAATGCTGAGAACAGCATCTTCTGGCTCCCAGCAGCCTGGAGTGATGTGTAAAATGCAGGGCTTTCATGTCACACATACCATTCTGAACAAAATTTCACTCATCATGTTTGCACTCATGGACCTCATCCTTAAAGTACCTTTATTTTCACACATTCATTAGCCTGTGTGGACATTCAGGACACCTGATGCCTGAAAGGTCAGAAAGGCGGAAAAGCCTTAAGCATGGAATGAAACTGTGGGGGATCTGTTCACTGTCTGCAAAAGCACAGCTTGTATTTGGTGTCATGCTTTTATAAGGGGATCTGCTGCAGACATGCGTCACAGCGACATCAGTAAGCCCATGCCATTTTAGCCTGATCACTGCAATCTTGGCCATCACATTGACCTGGTTACTGATATTTTGTTTATTCTGTATAGTGCAGCATTTGATACAATACATACCACACTAGGTTTTAAAATGTTGTTGGGATCAGGGTTGGCTGTTTCCTGGTTTAGATCTTACTTAGCTGATCATTACCAGTTTGTTACCATAAAGGATGACTGTTCAGCACCAGCATTAGTTTTGGTGTAAAGCAAGGGCGGGTTCTAGGCCCGCTGCTTTTATCTGTATATATGCTGCCTCTGGGTGAAATGATTCTTAAACACTGGATTCTTAACCCACAGCTACACTGAGGACATTTAGTTATATGTCTTAGAGGATAAATATCATATCCTTGAGGAATGTGAAGAGGATATCAGACAATGGTTGCTGAAAATTAATGGTTGCACTTAATCCTGACAAAACAGAAGTGCTCCTATTAACCCCGCAGGTGGCCATGAGTAAGCTCTCTGATTATGTAATACATTTTGATGGCCTCCAAATTACACCATGTTTAAGAGTTAAATATCTAGGTGTAATTATGGATCCCAAACTCTCATTTGAAGTTCATACAAGCAGTATTTCTAGGACAGCCACCTCAGCAACATTGCACAGATTAGAAATATATACCATTGCATGAGGCATAAAAGCTAGTCCATGCATTTATCACTTCCAGAAAGAACTACTACAATAATTTACTAATCTGGTTGCACCAGTAAGTGAATAAACAAGCTTCAGTTAATTCAAAACAGAGTTCTTACTACAACTACAGTAGAAGGTTTATTTTATTACTCACTCGCAATGAAATTTCATATGAGCTACAAGTACTGAATGGTCAAAGCACTGAAAATTCACAGGCTATAGAATAACATTCCTGTCAATGTTCAAGACTCACACAAAGTCTCAATAATGAAGGATAAGCAGGAAATCTATTTGTTTTATTAAATATCTCTTGTTTTAGGTAAAGGTGTAGATACAGGGGTTTACGGGCCATTGAGAGATGGTGTGCGGTGCCTGTACCTGGTGCTGATGGTCTATGACATCTATGTCTGGTGCTGTTGTGGGTCCCTGTGGTTCTTTAAAGCTGGAACACATGCTAGCAGCTTCATTTTTATTGAGCAGTTTAACTGTTAGATGATGTTAATTTTAGTTAATTAGTGTTTAGTGTGTTATTTTAGTGTGTTAATTAGTCATTCTACTGGCAGACACACACACACACACACAAACACACACATTTATACATTCCCACACACAAATGGAATTTTGTCATGTATGTTGGCTGCTAACGGTCTCATGGGCTGTTTAGAAATGTAGGTGTGTCATTATGAAAAATGACAGACACTGGTGCATATCAGCACAAAAACATTATTGTGAGTAAGAGAGAAGAGTGTTGGCATTTGCTAGTGTATTTCTGCATTATTGTGCAACTCCACATTGCAGGGATAATGCAGGATATATCAGGGAAGTTGTGGACAGGGTAAAGTCAAGCTCTCTTCTCCTTTTGTTTCTCCTCCCTCTGAAAAGCTCCTTCTCTTTCTCTCTCTCTCTATCACACACACACACACACACACACACACACACACACACCCTCACACGTTTCCTACTGAATTCCAGGAAGACCCTGGGAAGAACAACAACTTTCTTACTCTATATATGATATGTGGTCTAATTGAACTGGGGACTTGGATGCTGGACCTGGATTTGGTTTATTCAAACAATAAGATTTGCTGTGATAAGGCAGGGGGGATTAACTGAACCGTGTAATATCTCTGTTTATGAAGTGTTGAGTGACACCAAACATGCAATAAACAGAAGCACAAAGCTCTTAGCTAGCAGCAAATGAAATTTATGTGGCTTCCATGTCAGAGACCAGCCTTCAAGACCATCAGTAACTAAAAAGATCATTACAAAAGAGAAGAAAGCCACTCAGACCAGTGTTATAAACACTACACACTGACTAATGCCTATGGTGTCAGACATCACAGTCATAGCATATCATAGACATATCACAATTACTAATGACTAAAGCTTTAGTAATTGCTAAAAATTATTAGAAAAAATAAATGTTAATACATTCAGATGGGGCATGTGTATGTGTACTAGGTATACGTGTGTGTGTGTGTGTGTGTGTGTATATATATATACTAGGTATACATGACATACTATAGGTCTGCTAATTTCTGAATGATCAGTTATTCTTGACTATAAATTCATAATGTCTGAAAATGATACTTCCTATCTCATACTCTAAACTGCCTGATATTTACAACCCAATTACTATAACAGACACATTGGACCAATTGCACATTGACAGAGCTAAAAATATGGAATTAACTACTTAACTAAAATAAAATGGAGACATTTTAAAATACAGATATAATAAAACTAAATTTTAAAAAACTAAGTTTTTTAAAAACTTATCTTTTTAGTACTGCCTTCTCAAATATGTAGGTTCATTTATTTTTGTATGTATGTGTGTGTATGTATATTTCTTTTATCACTTGCTTTTTTCTTCTTTAATGTCTTTATCTTCCTTGTAAAGTGTCCTTGTGTGTCCTGAAAGGCGCTTATAAATTAAATTCTATTATTATTATTATTATTATTATTATTATTATTATATTATTATTGAGAATGTATTGAACAGTGATTGAATAGACATATGACAAAGGTTTGAATGCAGTATACAAAGTTTATTACCATGTGAAAATACTTCTGTTAGGGACATTGTGGTACGGATTATGCATTTCTTGTACTGTGGACACTTAGAAGCATCTAAAACGTCTGGGTTTAGGTGCATGAAAACATTGAGCATGTTGGGGGAGGGGGTCTGTGGGGAAAATGATATTTAATTGGGGGGTGGGGAAGATGTGTTTCCCTCCACCCTGTCCTTATGTTCTCCACCCCTCTCACAATCCCTTTCACATGCACTGTCTGTGATTCAGATGTATTTCTGTTCACCCCAGTGGGAGATTGTCATGTTGTTTCTGTCCCGTCTCATGTAGGTCCCAACAGTTAGTATATCTAGTATTTTTTTACCTCCAGACTCCAATTTAATTTCCCCCTGCAGCTGATCTCATTAGAGGCCTCCGTCTGCTTCTCTCTGTCCTTCTCTCTCTCTTGCTGCAGGCAGTATGGCCATGACTGTCACTCAAACACCTTTGCCTGCATATAGGCCTGGAGAAAACCACTGATACAGGAAAAGGAGATCTCTGCCTTCTCTCTGTCTTTCTCTATAGAAATAGAGGAACACAGCGAGAGAGCGTGATAGATACAGACACACAGAGAAAGAGAAGGAACTGCATGCTTTCTCTCCACCTCTCTGTCTCTGTGTGTCTCTTTGTCTCCTTCTCATTTGCGTCTATGAGAAGGGGGGGTAGAGGTGAGGATGATTTTGAGGCTTGACTCTCTCCACCCATGAAGCTTCCGACTAAGACTAAGAAACCAAGAAACTGGCAATGATGCAAGATTATTAGAAAAAAATGCAAGTGTTAGTACATTCAGATGGGGCATGTGTGTGTGTGTGTGTGTGTGTGTGTGTATGTACTACGTATACGTGAGTGTGTACTAGGTATATGTGTGTGTGTGTGTTTGTGTATTAGGTATACATGACATACTATAGGTCTGCTAATTTCTGAATTATCAGTTATTCATGACTATAAATTCAATAATGTCTGAAAATGATACCTTCTACTTCATACTCCATTTAGATTTACATTTACATTTCTGGCATTTGGCAGACGCTCTTATCCAGAGCGACTTACAAAGTGCTTAGGGATACTTG
>JAOYMR010000003.1:18571502-18585733 GCA_025802075.1 Tenebrosternarchus preto | reverse complement strand
TACTGCAGACGTGCACACCACAACACAACACAACACTCAGCAGAGTATCCAGCACAGTTGTACTGCAGACGTGCACACCACAACACAACACAACACTCAGCAGAGTATCCAGCACAGTTGTACTGCAGACGTGCACAACACAACACAACACAACACTCAGCAGAGTTCTACAGCAGTTACACACCACATCACACTCACTCAGCACACCGCACCCCGCACAACTCTTCTGACCTGAACAAACTGTTGTGTCCAATAATTAAGACACAAGACCAGAGTCCACTGCTGTCAGAGGAATAATGCTGACTTTGATAGGAGCAATACTGGAACACGCTGCAGGTCTTCGTAGGAGTCACTGGTGTAGTGGGGGTCTAGAAGGAGACACGAGTCCTACGAGACCATGACAAGCTGATCCTGTTCTGCCTGTCCAGATTGGCGCTCATATCTGGATATGCTGCTTTTGTTAAAGAAGAAAAGGAAAAAAAAATCCATCAAAAACACATACTGAGCATAATCATGAAAAAAGTGAATCACGCAGTTTAAGATGGTTCATCGTTTATCACACTGATAAAACTATTTTTTACTACTATTGTATTTGTATGTAAAACAATTTCCTTGATGTTTCTTTTTAGAATTGCTTTCTAGAATTTTCTAGAAACGGGAAAGATTCTATGACACTAAAAGGCTCAAAAACATAGAAATATTCCAGAAGCATTCTTAAGACAGAATGCCCAGTGCGCTTGTAACATTTTGAAAACCAATAAAACATCATTAAAAAGGAAAGGTTTTTGGCCAGTGCCTGGTCTCCTTCGTACAGCTTCTAAATGTTCTGGTGTGAATCACTCTGAAGAGGATCTGCATCACCACTAATCTGCACTATCTGTTACGTCCAGTCTTACAAATGTGATTAGCCGTCCAGCTGAGTGGAGACCAAAGAGGAACAAGACTTACAAACGCTTGTGTGTTTGTGTTGTAGGAGCATTATAGTGCGATCAGTGGTCCTCAGCACTCTGGGGCCGAGCTTCTTTCTCTGATCCCCAGTGGTGTTAAGTGTATAGCCAAAAGCACGCTTTCATTCTCATTATTGAAAGCAGATGGACAGTGAATCGGCTCTGTTGAAGCAAATGTGGGGAAATCAGAAACTGATGTAAAGAGGCACAAAGGGCTTAGTGGGGATGCCTATCAGTCAGAAAGGACCCGTGCCAGTCAGACCCCTCACACTGGTCTCAGGGGTTCATCCAGGCCATACATACTCCTGCCACAGAACAGTCCAGCAACACACTACATCACTTTATCCAACCAAAACACAAGAGGAAGAGAAAAGGACACAATCCAGGGGGAGCTATCGATTATGTGTGGTGTTTATCAGCTCTCAGCAGGGGGGAGAGAGAGAGAGAGGGACCACAAGCCAGTGGAGGACCAGGTTCCAAAAAAGAGCTTGACATTACAGCACTGGGGTCCACCACAAGTCCACCACCACGTGCAGGAGGACATGTACACTTGCAAGCATATGCACATTTGAAAATATACACAGCCACTTGTGTAGCACTGAGAACAATGTGTCATATAGCGGTTACAATTCTCCCTTTTTCATGCACCTGATCCATGACGGTGGTGACTGTATATATAATTACTTTTATAGTTTTATATATTTTGTGCTCTTATTCTTATTTTAACTTTGGGTTATATTTTTATTTGGGTTCAAATAAACAAGACTCAATAACTTAATACTGGGACACTAACTTAAATCTCTGGGACAGTATTGCAGCCAAATATTTAATGGCTGTGAATATCTTAGACTCGGAGAGAAGTGTCTGTGTACAAATGCAATAACATTATTCTGTCCAATTCATGTCATCCCTAAGGTCTAAATTCATTTTTGGATCACTTTCGTTACAGATGCCAACAGATGCAAAACGAATGCAAAAATGTAAATGTTTGGTTGATGTCAGGGTTAGAAAATAGAGTTACCTCTCATATTCTATGTACTTCATATTTAATATTCCTACCATTTCCTTTCTAAGCCCATGGAACTCCTGTCCTTTGTTTATACCCATCTCAGACTCTCAGACTCTCAGGACAGAGTCTTTGGACTAACATGAGATCTATCTGGAGACTTTTAAAATGAGGGAACGTACATTGGCCAGGGGAGTGGGAGGAGGCCTGTGGGTAGGGGGGTGGTGAGTAAGGGTGGAGGCAGGGAAAAGCCCAGTAAATAACTAGTTTCCGGGCCTGTGTATGGATTTGTGGGGGGCCTGCTGCTTCAGCCACTGCACCAGTACACCACATCATGAGACCAGGCAAGGGATCTGCAGAATCAGTGTGTGTCCACAGTGTTCCTCGACACTGGTGTGCTTTTTGCCTCTGAGGTGCAGCAGCTGTCACAGGTCTACTGTGTAGGCATTGAACCTGATTGGCTGAAGCAGAGAGGGGGTTGAGGTTCTGAGAGCAGCCCTCATCCCACTTCATTGAAGGAGCTTCTTAAGGAGTGTGGGTCCCACTGAACAATTTCTCAAACCTCTCCATTTTATTTGATTACATGTGTTTATTGTTTCAGTGTTAAGTCAGAGCCCATTGTGTAAGCTTCAGCCTCTTAACCCCGTCTACACAAAGCTTTCTCATACAAATAGATAGTCCAATCACTAGCCTCCTGGAGATTCCACCCCTCACAAACAAGGGAGGATCGACACACACATAAAAACACTCGTACACACACATATTTTACACACATAGAGAATTTTCAATATGCTTTGACATCTGATTAAGAAGTAATGGTGCAGTAAAAACAAATCTATGAAATACTCTATAAAAAAAAAACTATAGAAAAACCCTCAGCAAACACACAGACCTATTAGGCCGAATGCTAATTGCCTGAGTAAAAGTCTGATTGGTTCAATTGTGTTTATTAAAATAACATTTAAAAAGCTATAATAAATAAAAACAAGAGGCAGCTGAAAGCTTGTGCAGCGCTCAGGACATAAATCTGACCCACATGTTGAAACCGAGGAGGCATGGTTTCTGCTGAGCTGGACTTGGAAAAAAAGAGAGAGAATCTGCACAGCTGCAACTCCTGCTAGGCATCCAGGGTAGGGCGCCATTGCAACAGCTGGTCAACAGAACTGCGTTGGTAAGTTAACACTTAGTCGGCTGTAACTACAAGCTTTCTGCATCAGAGTACTTGGTTGACTGTGCAGTGTGGACGTCCTGCTCTGCTTCTGATACCACAGGTCTTTTCAAAGATGATAAAGTGTGGGTTGAGGGAAAAAGGTTGGTCCACATGCAGTAAAGGTCTTGTGATTTCTGAGCTGTAGTCTGCCGGTGAATGCCATGTGGCACGTGTTGCATGATGTAATGCTTTTACATTCAGCACCACCATAAAGCATTCTGCATTAACCCAAAGACTAATAGCTCCCCCTAGTGACTCCAAAAAGAAACCATCACGAAGAACCAGACAACCAGTGGAAAATTTTCAACCCCTTTGTCACCTTCCTCAGCTCACACTATCTGCATTTTATACCAAGGTTACAAAGTCTCTGCTCAAGCTCGGACATCAAGCAGGTCTGTCAGCTGACGCACAGGGGAACGTGATGTGTGAGTGTGCAAGCATATGGAAGTGTGTCAGCCTGTAAGGCCTGAGTATAAACCCTCACCTCCCTTAGGGCACATTAATGCCCATCAGTATGCAGCAGCCATATCCGGACCAGCATGCGGTGGAAATATGCCTGCTCTCCTTTGCACCACACAATCAGGACAGAAATGGTGCCAAAACTTTCTCTTCTCAAAGTAAAGTGGAGTGAAGGGAAGAGAGAAGGAAGCAGGAGGAAGGCTGATACATACAAAAGTTTACTTTAGTGCATACACATTTTACTTTAGTGCATACACATTTGCCAAACAATTATCTTGGGTTTCACCTAAACACACACACACACACACACACACACACACACACGCATGCCCCTAGACCACATACATCACTGACACACACACACACGCCCCTAGACCACATACATCACTGACACACACTCTATCTTCTTCCTTCTCCATTGTCTTTCACCCGATGCAGTAGACTTTGACCAGAACAGGAATACTGAGACATTTTCCTATTTCTTTGTTACTTTCATTCTCACAGCACAATTCTTCCTCCACCACAAGACTCAAACTGTTCTGCTTAGCTGCTAGATGATTTTGGCGGTGATAATCCGCTTTCACAGCACGTTACCGAACAATTGCCGTGTTGGTGGCACTGCTGCCTTGACCTGAACACCACACGGGGAGGCGGAGCTTCTGAAGGTGGTCATATAGTGGGTTCACCGAGTCTCAGCCAATCAAATACCAGAGTGCTCTTACTCACCATCTGTGTGCAGTGATTCCAGAACCCTTGGGGCGTTCTCCACAGGTGACTTACAGCGTGAGACCACCTCCTTTTTTTCTTTCTTTCTTTTTTTAAATCCTTTTTTTTTCTCCAGACACGCTCCTACACATTCGTCATGTTCTGGTCCAGCCAGCCACGTTGGCGTTTCAGGACTTGCAAGGGTGCAAGTGGCAGTTAAGCTTGTGACACTCTGGCAAACGGAACAGAGTTAAACCTGCAGGACAATAGCCAGGCAGCTGGGGTCAGCCGGGCCCCCGATTGGCTCGTGTTCAGTTGCCAGGGTTACTAAAGTATAGCAATCGATCAAGACTGGAGAAGAGGATCAGAGCTTCACCCTTAAACTACTCAGCAGTGTTGACACCACCAGACAGCACAAACAGGGTCATTGTGACTTTTACTAAGATGGTATTTCTCCGATTAAAAGATAATATTTCTCAGATTTTTGTTCTGTTGTCTAAGCTGTGGCATACATTTTTCACACATGCGGGCACACACACGCAAATCCGTGTCCATGCAGTCTGTTAGCAATTACTGTGCTTTCCATCGCACTGTTTCCGGCCTTTGGTCTCTGTGTTTTAAATCAATAAAACACTCCACCTCTTCTTGCCTGGGTCACAGCACTGTGTCTGGCAGGGAACCAAGAGGCTGTTGGCATGCAGCTAAAAGTTGTTGTGGAACGTCTGCATGAATCTCAATGCAATCAGAATACTCAGAATTGTGATTCACAATTTCTGTAATAATTATTCAAATATATATCATGTTTTTTGTGTTATGTTATCTGTTAATATAACACATTAGGTTGCACTATTATTTTATAATATATTTTGTTTGCCAATAAAATTAGATTTTTTTTTTATTCCTACAACATCCAGTGGGAGTCAAAAGTGATTGGGACTGTATCAGGTTACAGCCATAACTGCAGCGTCTGTATATAACTGTATATCATGTGGTGTGACCTGCATAAAGGTTTATAAGGGCAATGGAGACGGTTTGTATAGAGGAGTATAGGCCTGTAGTTGTATAGAGGAGTATAGGCCTGTAGTTGTATAGAGGAGTATAGGCCTGTAGTTGTATAGAGGAGTATAGGCCTGTAGTTGCTTGATATAATATTGTATCATCCTGCATTCAGGTTTAAAAAGATAATATGATAATTATGATAATATGATAGTTTTATTTTATAATAATAAGATAAAATGTAGATTAAGTTATTAATGTAAAATGTTTTTGAAAAGGTATGATTTTGATTCTTTCAGTACACCTTATATTTTCAGGGAAATAACCTGTGCAGAAAAGTGTCACGTTGTAATAACTCCAGATATTGCATCATACTGGTTGCAAATGTGCTGTAGCTTAACATGAAGAAAAAAAAAACTTCAGCTACTATCAAATTATATTTTTTGTAAATATGTAAAAGAGATTAAGAACATATAGTTATGCTCTTTGGACATGTGTCACCCCATTCCCTACTGTAGAGGTATTGTTAGTGTTACTGTTATTGTTATTGTTATTGTTATTGTTAGTGTTATTGTTATGCCCAATTCTTTTCTAGATCTCTAGCAAGCTGGAATTCTGTGCCATATGGCTCCTTACTGATCTCCTGAACTATAATCTGTCAGAGGGAGGGGGGCATACAGAGGTCAGCACAGAGGAACCAAAGATATCTGTTTACCTTATAAGGGCATCACAGGAGTTGGGGTTTATAACCTTTAACCTTTTACATTTATCCCACAAAAAACATACATATAGAAGATGAAGAATCAGGTTGCAGAGGGATGAAGTTGATTTCCTTTTTGGAATCTGATGTCCAAGCTACTACAAAGACAACAGCAGCCAAACAGTTTGCAGCACATTAGCAGTGGGAAATGCAAACAAGGTGAAGTTAGCAGAGAGATGCTGCATTAGGGCTATACTGTTGATTCATCCATAGGCCCACTGTAACTGAGCTTTGATTTTCTTTATATTGGAATTATATTGCCCTCTAGTGGCAATTTAAGGAGGAACGCAATACTATTCACATTGCAGTGTTTCATAATAGCAAGTTAGCAATAATTATACACAATAATTAGCAATAATTATTTACAGTTGATTTAGCTTTTCTACAACCTCCATGTTTTCAAAATGGTGAACAGAAATATTAAGCACTCATGCAAACTAATAGTAGTCCATGCACCCGAACTGTAATGATGAAACTGAATTCAACATATAAAGACAATTGATCCTTGTTTAGGTTCAGTTTATTTCTGCTTAGTTTGGATGTGTCACATCATGGAGCCTGTAGTCACTATTATTGCTGTAGCAAAGTGTCCGTCTGCTTCGTTCAGTTTGTAGTTTTGCATGTGTGCATGTGTCTACAGTGAGGAAAAAAAGTATTTGAACACCCTGCAACTTTGCAAGTTCTCCCACTTAGAAATCATGGAGGGGTCTGAAATTTTCATCTTAGGTGCACGTCCACTGTGAGACACATAGTCTAAAAAAAATCTGGTAATCACAATGTATGATTTTTTAAATAATTTATTTGTGTGTAATTCCACTTGCCGTGTTTGGAGGACGAAGAATGATGAGTACCATCCCAAAAACACCATCCCTTCTGTGAAGCATGGGGGTGGAAGCATCATGCTTTGGGGGCGTTTTTGCAGGTGTGCAAACCTGGTGAAAAACTACAGGAAACGTTTGACCTCTGTAATTGCAAACAAAGGCTACTGTACCAAATATTAACATTGATTTTCACAGGTGTTCAAATACTTACTTGCAGCAGTAACACACAAATAAATTATTAAAAAATCATACATTGTGATTTCCGGATTTTTTTTTTTTTTTTAGATTATGTCTCTCACAGTGGACGTGCACCTAAGATGAAAATTTCAGACCCCTCCATGATTTCTAAGTGGGAGAACTTGCAAAGTCACAGGGTGTTCAAATACTTATTTTCCTCACTGTATGTCTTCATGAGTACCTTTGTCTATGTGTGCATGTGTACCTGTGTCCACGTGTGCCCGCGTCCACGTGTGCTCGTGACCACATGTGCTTGCTCTGTTTGCATGTGTCTTCAGGTAAACTACACAAGGGCAAAAAGGTTCACCCACAGTTGTGGTGCCAATGCCACAGAGAATAGATGAGACGATGAAACCAGAAATCTAGGTGTCTGTGCACTGGGTTTAAGACAGCTTGTTCCAGACATCCTCTGGACACCTACTAGATGCAGTTCCCCTTCACTTCTGAGCACAAGAGAGATCTAAAACAGCCAGATAAAAATGTATGCTTCAGAAACCTGAGGAATGTTGTAGCTTTAAGGCATCCCAAAGAAAAGGCTGTCTGACAGTGAAAAATAAGGAAGGTGCACTCTTATCAAAGGGGTGGGGCTTAGACATGCGCTTGTTGTGGAGAGACTGATTTAGTTAGAGGAGGGGTTTAGATGTGCAAGGGTTGTGAGCAAGGGAGTTTTGGATAGGGGAGGGGCTTAGACAGTGTGTGGGTGATTCCCTCTCCACAGGGCATGTGTACATGAAGCAGCAGGTTACATTAAATAAAAATGCAGGGGGCAGAACCAGTCAAGCAACTAAGACAGCAGAGAACGCAGTGTGAGACAGTGCCATGACCTTCCTGGAGATGTTGAGCTTCATGTTGCTCCTGGCAGAAATGGAGCCAGTCAGTGAGGCATCTGTGCAAAAGAGGCCAATTCCTGGAGCTGTGGCACCTGGACACATTTTTATCGGAGGTCTCTTTCCCATCCATGATGCCGTGGAGAATATAGACAACCCCTCTGAGCCCCAGACACCCACCTGTATCAGGTAAGTATTTCAGATGCAGACATATTAACTCACTGTTCATTTAATATGTGTTCTCCTTCTACCTGACCAAAGAAGCAGACGCTTTCTCGTGGTTAGTCTGGCTTTGTTTTAGACCACTTTGTGAGTGTTGTACATAGCCACAGATGGTTGAATGCTGAACAAGCTGATCTTTGTGATTGTGTGTGGTTACGTCTAGCTTCAGTGCTACTGGTCTAACCCAATCTCTGGCCATGATCTACACTGTTGAGAAAGCAAACAGCTCCCCTTTACTGAGAAGCCTGGGTGTCACCCTGGGATACCACATTTACGATACATGTTCCGATGTCACAACCACTCTGCGCGCTGTTGAGGACTTCACCAAGGAGCACATGGACTGTAATTCCACCACCACCATAATCCAAAATTCTCAAACCATGAAAGCTGTAATTGGGGCATACTCCTCTGAAATGTCTATCGCAGTGGCAAGAGAACTTAACCTGGAGCTAATTCCACAGGTATTGGGTCTTCCAGCACACTGATGTTTAAAGAAATCTTATGGTTTTGTTGTTGGTTTGGCCTAGATGTTTGAAAAAACGGTATCAACAGTAAAGTAGATTTCCTCACAACAGCAGACAACTTTGTATTTCAGACTTGAAATACATATTTTTACAAATCAGTTACTCATTTGCTTATCCATCTTCTATTCAGATCAGTTATGCATCCACAGCCGACATTCTGAGTGATAAGAGTCGTTTTCCAGCATTCTTGCGGACCGTCCCCAGTGACATACATCAGACCAATGCCATGGTCAAGCTTCTCCTAGCTAACAAGTGGAACTGGGTGGGTGTGTTGAGCACAGACGGAGACTACGGTCGCTCTGCCATGGACAGCTTTGTGTCGCAGGCCTTGGAGGTAGGCATCTGTGTGGCCTTCAGAGAGATCCTCCCTGACTCCATCACCAACAACTGGAGACTTCAATCTACAATCAACCGGGCGATTCAGACCATCCGCACCAACTCCAAGGTGAAAGTGGTGGTGTCATTCGCCAAGCCAGAGCACATGAGTCGCCTGTTCAGAGGGCTGGTGAAGAAGCAGGTGGACCAGCATGTCTGGGTGGCAAGCGACAACTGGTCCACTTACGGGGACGTGCTGAATCGTGAGGACCTGTACAACATTGGCTGGGTGGTGGGCTTCTCATTCAAGTCCAGAGATGTCACACCCTTTGAAGAATATCTGAGAAACCTTGACCAGAACAACGAGAAGCATAACTCCTTCTTGAAAGAGTTCTATTCCACCTTCAGAGACACCTTTAATATCAGCGGGACAAATGCTTCAGCTATAAAAGATCAGCTGATTAGGAGCACGTCTGCAGGTCTGGTGTTCAGCATTGAGATGGCTGTGAATGCGATTGCTCAGGCTGTGGCCAAATTGTGCAGCACGAAAAAGTGCAGAGAGCCTGACACTCTCGAACCTTGGGAGGTGAACTGTTTTTTTTTTTTTTGCATTTAAAGTCTTACTTTTACTTTTATCTTAGCTATAATAATCAATTTTATCTACAATAGTAAGTTTATACATAGGATATGTAAAACAGTACAGCAAACTTTTGTACAACAAACTGTTGCTCATGTTCACTGATCTATTAAATTACTTTGTTCTAGCTCCTGCCAAACCTGAGGAACAGCACCTTTCAGATGGAGGGTGAATCATACACCATTGATGAAAATGGGGACATTAATTTGGGTTATGATGTCACCTTATGGGAGATGGCCGAGGGAAGGCTCAAAACCCTGAAAGTAGTGGCTGAGTATCATCCTCTCAACAGGAGCTTAACTATCATAAACCTCAGACTAGTAAGCATAAACTCCACCTCCCGTGCAATTCAAAATGACAAAAATAGAAACACAATGAGGAAATAATACCATATTCACAATGCCTGTAAGGCTGTACGCATGTGGCACTTAAAGAATTAACCATTTCACTGCATAAAGTTCAAAATGGAAAAGGGTTCATCTTTGTCTGTTGTTCTGTCGTTAGAATGTAACGTCAAGGTGCTCAGACATCTGTGAGCCAGGCCAGTTCAAGAAGAGTACAGAGGGCCAGCACACCTGCTGTTATGAGTGCAGCAACTGCGCTGAGAACCAATACTCCAACAACACAGGTGTGAGACCCACTAAACAGCACCATGAAAATATCGGTAGCAGCTACAGAACTAGTTTCAGAACTAGATGGGTTCTCTCCCATCATCAAGCTACTGGTTTTCCTTTCTCTGCAGCCACACAAAACCAAGCATTGCCTAATCTATATTTGTGGAAGTTGCTGTAACATTTTACAGTGTAAATATGAAATAATTTCTTACAGACATGGACCAATGCTACAGCTGTGACAGTGCCACAGAGTGGGCTGATCCTGGCAGTTCAGTATGTAAGGCAAAGATTCTGGAATTTTTCCCCTGGGAAGATGGCTTTGCCGTGCTCCTCTTATTCCTGGCTGCTGTTGGCGTGCTCATAGTTGCCCTAGTATCTTCTCTGTTCCTCTGGCACCGCGACTCTCCGGTGGTAAAGGCAGCCGGTGGACCCCTCTGCCAGCTGATTCTCTTCTCGCTGGTGGGCAGCTTCGTGAGTGCGGCATTCTTCGTGGGGAAGCCGACCAACACGCAGTGCATGGTGAGGCAGGTGCTCTATGGGCTGAGCTTCACGTTGTGTGTGTCCTGCATCCTGGTCAAGTCTCTGAAGATCCTTCTGGCTTTCCAAATGAAGCTACTCCTGCAGCAGGTGCTCCGGCGGCTGTACAAGCCTTATGTGGTTGTGTGCGCTTGCATGACGGTGCAGGGTGGGATCTGCACATGCTGGCTGCTCCTGAAGAGCCCACACAGAACACTGACTCTCTACACCAAGTACATCCTGGAAGAGTGCAATGAAGGGTCGTATGTGGCATTTGCAGTAATGCTGGGATACATCGCCCTGCTGGCTCTGCTGTGTTTCATCATTGCTTTTCAGGGTCGGAAACTTCCAGAGAAATACAACGAAGCAAAGTTCATCACTTTTGGCATGCTCACATACCTCATCGCCTGGGTCATCTTCATCCCCATCTACATCACCACTGATGGCAAGTATCTCCCAGCTGTGGAGATGGTGGTCATCCTGATCTCAAACTATGGAATTCTAAGCTGCCACTTCCTTCCAAAATGCTATAGTATCATCTTCCGAAAGACGTACAACACCAGAGATGCCTTTATGAAGAACATTTATGAGTATTCTAAAAAGTGCACATATACTGTTGGGGATCTGATCCTACCTGAGGCACAGAAGTGTGCAGAACATCCTTTCTACTCCATAACAAGCCTACCCTACTTCACTTCTACAAACACAGTGGCAGAAAATAAACCAGCTAGGAGGCCCAAACCTACACCCCAAAATGATACCAACTCTACCACCACAACCCAAAGCCATCTTGAACCCAGTCGAAAAAGAGCATTAAGCATATGAGGATAAAAGACTCACTCCTCATGTATGTTTAAAAAGGAAATTAAATTACAGTAATCAAACTTTGATACGATTATACTGCTATACATAATACTCATTAGTGAAACTGTGGAAGTGAAACGTAAGCACTTTATATATTTTAATTTGACCATTACTGTATATATAATGTACAGTACATATAGCTAAGTTTTTTCAGCCATCAAGAGTGAAGGAAGTAAACTACTGTTATATTTTTATGAAATAAATGAGGTGAGGTCATTGTTTTGACAGAGAGGTTTTTAATCATACAACATGAAATGAGCTTAAGCGTAGTATAGGTAGAACCATCTCTGTACTATGAATTCCAGAGATATTGATATACCTCTCATGGCTTCAGACCACATTTGTGATAGAGGAATAAAAGGTGAAAATTTTGCCAGAAGTGATATTCAGAACAATGCCACACTGAAAACTATTGTCTGTTCTCTTTCTACTATGTTTAAAAGGGTTTCCTGTGGAGTTTTCCATTGCATCAGATTTAGAACATACGCCACTTTAATTTTAACATACCAAACAGCAGTTGGTTTGTGTTTGTCAGGTGATCAGGTACATAATTCCCTAATATCTGTGATACTAGGTAACAAATCCATGAACTATTTGTTACCTTGTTCTACATACAGGACTATAGTATAAATACCAAGCATTTTAGTTTGAACTGTCATCTGATGAAATATGAGAAAGTGATCTAATGTTATATATACAAACTGACAATGTCCTTTCGTTTATTAGAAGTTATTAACACCTTGTATGAAAGAGCATCAGTAATGGATCAGACAGTGAGGAGATTGTAATCACTGCTGACACCAAAGTGTCACAGGACACCTGTGACTTGACCTGCCTTTCCACTTTTATTGCTTTGCCTTTGTATTTTTTTTTCTTTTTAAACTAAAATGATTTCAGCTTTGTTTTGCCTTTAGAAAATGAGCATAAGATTTGGAAATGTATATTTCATAGTCAGGGAAGGTCATTCACGGAGTCTCTTAGTCTTTGTTCCAGGTGGGAGCTGCAGTGCACTGTAGCTAAAGATGTAGAAATCATTGAAATTGCAGTATAGCATTGGTTTCCAGATCAACAGAATGTTTCAGAGAGTCTTTCATCAGCTGTGGAAGCAAAGTGCTTCTGAAATTCAGAACTTTGTATGCACATCTGATGAAGGACATCTAGAAAAACTACCAAGGGCCCTAAATGTGCACCATCATAGAACAAGAATGCTGTGGGATTAAAGTTCATAAAAAATTGTACAGATCTTCAGGTCTTCTAAGAACAGGTAATCACTGCCAAATTGTAGAACCATGGTTTGTTTGTGGGGGCAATCGACAGACCAATGTGATCTTTTGAGTATATTCTGTATTTGCCTGTGGAAAGTGTAAATGTGTAAATAGGTAACAAGTTGTGATGGTGGGTCTCTAGATGTCTTCATATTTCTATACTTGTGTTGTTTGAAAAGGTTCAGGGAAAAAAACAGGGTACAAGTTAACAGATGCATGGTAACGTAAATGGAGAGTCTGCACCGAAACCTTAGAAAGCCCACCTTAGCTGAGGCAGTTTTTCTGAAACAAGATACTACAAGAATTTGCACAACCCAAATGGCACAATAAAGTTCTCATATAGCAGGTGTGACTGATGTATAACTGATATTTCATCGGGCAGAAAGAGCAAATAAGAATATGAATGGTCAGGTGAGACATGTCAAACCTTTCAAGGAGTTCACCTGCAGGACAAGTTTGGGGAAAAAAGACCAGTGTTTTGTAATTCAAAGCTCTCCTCCCAGCTTTTAACATGTGATATTACATAGCTGTCAGTCATTCAGGACTAGATTTCAGGCATCACACAGCAAAAACATTGAAAGGTCTGAATATTACAAGATGTTCTTTAGAGATTAGATTTTGTGTCATTTAAAAATTTGCTATAAGATCAGCCACAATTTCACCTCAACTGACATCAGATGAGATTACACTAAGTGCAGGAGTGCTGGCCAACTGACTAAAATGGATTAAGAAAACTAAGGTGACAACATGCAAGACTCACAGCTACATGTACTTCCTGGAACACTAGAACTTCTCTGACTGAATACAATAATGTGTTATCTTCACAATCCCTGAAAGAAAGTGATTAAGTTCACCATTGACTTTTTCCTCCTTGTATGTCCAAGTGCTGGCACACCTGTTGATGATTCATTTTACCATGTTTTCTGCACACAGAGTCTGATGACTTTGTCTGTCTCTTATGTTAAACATGTATGGCTTTATGTATCTTATTCATTGTCTGGGCTCTGAACTGTTACACACACGACAAATGCTAGAGGCACAGAAACTCTGGGGTGGATGACACCTGCTTCGCCTTTAGAACAATGAGCCCACAGTGATAGTTTTTGAAAATTTAGACGAAGTCTATAATACCCACACGTTTTTCAAGTTCTATATCCCCACCCAAGAGCCTTTTGGTGTGTGTATTGTATACACACACACACACACACAGGTGATAAAATTAGAATATAATGAAAAAGTTTATTTCAGTAATTCCATTCAAAAAGTGAAACTTGTATATTATATTCATTCATTACACACAGACTGA
>JAOYMR010000003.1:18551157-18571402 GCA_025802075.1 Tenebrosternarchus preto | reverse complement strand
GGAAAATAAGTATTTGGTCAATAACAAAAGTTCATCTCAATACTTTGTTATATATCCTTTGTTGGTAATGACAGAGGCCAAACATTTTCTGTAAGTCTTCAGAAAGGTTGGCACACACTGTTGCTGGTATGTTGGCCCATTCCTCCATGCAAATCTCCTCTAGAGCAGTGATATTTTGGGGCTGTCGGCGAGCAACATGGACTTTCAACTCCCTCCAAAGGTTTTCTATGGGGTTGAGATCTGGAGACTGGCTAGGCCACTCCAGGGCCTTGAAATGCTTCTTACAAAGCCACTCCTTTGTTGCCCTGGCAGTGTGCTTGGGATCATCGTTATGCTGAAAGACCCAGCCACATTTCATCTTCACTGCCCTTGCTGATGGAAGTAGGAGCCCCTGATCGAGGGAGATTATCAGTGGTCTTGTAGGTCTTCTATTTTCCAATTATTGCTCCCACAGTTGATTTCTTCACACGAAGTTGCTTGCCTATTGCAGATTCAGTCTTCCCAGCCTGGTGCAGGTCTACAATTTTGTTTCTGGTGTCCTTCGACAGCTCTTTCGTCTTCACCATAGCAGAGTTTGGAGTGTGACTGAGGTTGTGGGCAGGTGTCTTTTCATACTGGTAAGTTCAAACAGGTGCCATTAATACAAGTAATGAATGGAGGACAGAGGAGCCTCTTAAAGAAGTTACAGGTCTGTCACAGCCAGAAATCTTGCTTGTTTGTAGGTGACCAAATACTTATTGTCCACCATTATTTGCAAATAAATTCTTCACAATAGCAACGTTGGGCTCAGCCCATTGTACATAACGTAAAGTAACATGCATATAATATAGCTTCAAGTACTATTCATTAAGGAACTATACTTTGCCTGTTTGTTTATTGAAGTAATATTTCCAGTGATGACTGTTCACATTATGAAACAACCACCCCATCATGGCCTGGATGTTTGTGACTTTGTACAAAGTGTATTTAAAAAATGTCTGCCTCCATATGGAGGACCCCGTGTATAGAGCATAAACTGGTTAATTTGACAAATATAAAGAAATTTGACTTCACCTCATGTGAGCTGAACTTTATACAATCATGTTCATAAATATTGTTTGCTACTCTTTGGTGAAGATGACATTGTTCCTTTAAATATGTGGTACTGGTAATCAGTAGTGTTTATCTTCTGGGAGAGGTTTCAAACATGCTTTATAAACAAAACAAAAAATTCTCAAACTACAATTTTTCAAAAAGTCTATTATACCAGATGTCAAACACAGAAATTATTCCTATTACCAACACACAGTATGCAGAAACATAGGAAACCCATATTTTGAACATGTTTCTCTGAACAATTTGTGACAATTAAATTATTGGACAATTCAGGATCTGTCCGCACACCAAGTGTCAATAAAATAATTTCTACTAATCTATAATGATTAGAATTTGCATCCCCTGGACTTCATCTGTCCTTTATCCAGTCCGTCACAAATCCCACACATGGACTTCAACTGCATGCACAGCCATAACCCAGCCCCAATTAAAGCTAAGATCATATACCTTACTTCTAATCCAGCACCAATCACCTCCAGTCTCAACCCTAAACTAAACTCACTCCAAGTCAATCTGAAACGCTTTCGATGTTTAACAGAACACTTTATTTGTTCTACATCATTTTACACAATTTCAACATTCTTGAGAAAACTGCTGTCCTCTACACTGCAGCTTTGCACCAACGTTGATACAGCAAATCAACCCGAAAAATCAACCCAAACCTGAAAAAAGTTGTACAAATATGAGAAATATTAGAAAACTATACACCATCAAATGTGCTTGTTTTACAACCTTAACATATTCACTTGTCTCCAATTGGGTTGATGAAACTCAATTTCAATGCTAAATGGGAGTTGATTTCATTGGAAATGAGGTCAACGTGCCAAAACTGTTTTTGTGGTTTGTTTTAAAGATAAATTAGAGCAAACTGAAACTAAACAGTCCAAGATAAAGAATACAGACCAGAGAATGTGGAGACCTTTAACAAGCTTGGAAAATGGAAGTTGCACATGAAGCTTTTGCTGTTTGCGAAGGGCAAAAAGAAAACATGCCCCTTAAATGGGGCAGGTGAGCTAGGGCAGGACAGAGGATCCAATACAATGGCAAACCCTTTTTGGTGTGCTTTCATACCAAGTCCAGCATTAGTTTTTGATATCCTTGAGCAACCTCATGTTTATTCATTGAATATATAAATTTCAGTCCAAGTTAATCTCAGCATTTCCTACTGATGTCCTATCTTAAAACATGAGTCAAAACCAATGGCCAATGAAGGACTGAGATTTTAAGGACAGATAAACACAACAACCCTTGATAAGAAACTTTAAATTCGATGCAGCTCCCACACAATTCCTTGGAAAACAGGAGAGTGATGGAGACACAGAACAGACTGAATATGCATGGTCATGTGACCATGCTTAAATAAGACGCACCGTAGCGCATAATAAGCCCAGGAAGCTGGAGCAGCGGTAGCAGGTTCTGTGCGTGGGGGGGAGAGGGGGAGGTGCCTGCCGCAGGCCCAGAGCAGACCGCCCCCCACGCCACACACCTTAGTCACAATAAATACGCCTCCAGAGCTCCAGGTCTTCCACTGTCCACAGCATAGGAGCCAGCACCACGCTTTCAGTTCAGGAGAGGGGCACCATGAACAAGTCTTGCAATGGACGCGAGGTCATGACAGACACGTTTGCTTTGTTTGTTTACAAACAGCATTTGAGAAATATGCATGTGATCAGAAGCGCAAGGGTGTACACACAGGCAGGGAAATCTTTCAATTCAAACTTTCCCATGCAAATTCATTCTTTATAGTCCATAACTACTCAGAAGTGGCTCTAATGCGCCATAGGCTACACAGTGGAACACCAGTTCATTCAACAAAGGACAAAACTCAACTGTCAGCATTTACTATGTTGTCAAACACTCTTTTTCCACTGATGATTATAGAGGTAGTTTCACATTTCAAAAAGGGATATGAAGTAAAGTTTTGTTTTTGGGACACCAGTGCCAATGTATAATAATAATAATAATAATAATAAATCAAAAATGGGGAAAAAGAAACGCGTGCAGTCTTTGCCTCCTCATAAAGATATCGAGGTTCACAAAAGAAAAACCACTAGAAGTCTGTGAGACAGGACGGAGTCACAGCAGAACACTTTGTGTAAGCTCCTCCAGGAAGAGAATGCCTCCACAAGCCTCCTCATTCACCTGCTCTCCCTCAAAGAGGGTGGGGCTCAGGGGGTGTGGTGTGGCTGCAGAGATCTCTGGGGCTTGGAGGGGGGGAGGGAATCAGCACAGCAGCCATGTCCTCACCCAGAGGAGAGATGGGGGTGAAGAGACAGAGAGAGCGAGAGAGAGAGAGAGAGAGAGAGCGAGAGAGCGTTTCAGGGCTCCAGGTGAGATGGAAGTGGAACCTGAAGCTTGGCTGGGTAGCCGTGGACAGGGTTAAAGCTGGAAGCCCTCCATGGGCCCCTCTGGCTGTTGGAAGATGTACTGGCCCTGGTTCTGATCCACTTGCGGAGCAATGCTGGCATCCTCCTCCTCCACACCAAAGTAGCGTTCAATCAGGTCGAAAGCCTTCTGGTAGATCTCCTGGTTCTCATGGCTCTGGAGGAACTCAATCTTATCGAGACCTGCGACAGAAAATTAGGTACCAGCTTCCAAACTTAACTTCATCCGAATATACAACTGAACACAACACTGCTGTCATCTAGTGGAGTTGACAGTTATATACACCTAAAAGTTTGCTCACACTCGCCAAACTACACTTTATTACAGTAAGCTGCCTAAACAGCGTGTGTGTGAGGGTCTATGTGAATGTGGGCGAACTGCTATAAAAAGCAAATAAAAAAAAAACAAATAATTCTTTAGAAAAAGGCACTATGAAACATGGGATGGAGATGTGCAGGCGTATGTGTATGTACATACCATAAGCTTCCTCAATGAGCGCACAGTAGGGGTTGATGCCAGTTCCGTTCTGTTTGGACTCTTGTTCTCCCAGTCTGAGGATGTTCTCCAGCCCGTTCAAAGCCACCTGCACAATCTTGGAGTCCATCACTGTCAGCAGGTCACACATGGGCTTTATGCAGTTCAGAGACACCAAGTACCTGTTGTACAATATATATACCATATATACCATACATACCACACCATATATACACCATACTTTTGTATTTTATGGTGTATCAAAATATTATATTATATTATATTATATTATATTATATAAAAATAAAAAAGACAACCTATTTTAGCTGGAGAAATTTTGAAATTTTGTTGCCCAGTGATATTAATAAAAGCATGACATGCTTTTGATACGTTTCTACTGTATTTTGTGATGGGCAGTTTTAAGGTAATGCTTTTGATTTCCTGATTACAGCAGGATCTCTCAAGCATTGATGGTCCATTTCAGCTGTATCTGAATTCCTTGGTGAAACGACTAGGTCAGTCATTTCAGTACTTCAGAAGAAGGAAGCGGTACAAGGAACCTGATTTGCTCAGGAGTGCCCCCGCTGGTGGCGTTAGTAATTGCCCATGCTGCCTCCTTCCTGGTCCGAAACTCCGCCTTCTGCAGAATCTCGATCAGCACGGGAAAGATGTTGGCATCAATCACTGTCTGCAATAGGTAAATCATTCCTTCCACATTAGAATCAACCCAAAATCTCCATTAACCACTTGTTTTTTATATAAGAAATGCATTATACATTGGCAGATCAAAAAAAGGACAATAGTATTTTGTTATTCCCAGAGTAGCTTTAAAGCCTGACAAAGCTATTTTTGTCAAAACTTCTGAAATTACCGAGATGACCTTCACATGGCTACATGTTGGTCTGGGATCCTAAGTGGCCAGAACCGTGGCAATGGCCTTGGTCAAGTGGCCTTGGTCAAGTAGCCTTGGTCAAGTAGCCTTGGTCCTGGTACCTGGATCTGTGCTCGGTTTCCTGCTGTGATGTTGGAGACCGTCCAACAGGCCTCTTTCTTGATGGATTCCTTAGGGCTACTCAACAGGTGAAGCAGGCAGGGCAGCGCAGAGCAGTTCAGGATCACCTACAGCACATGCAAATACCCAAACCCACACAGGTGGTGTATAAGGATGGGGATTATAGTGATGACTCCAGCCACTGCTGGCAAAAAGACATGATCTGCAATGCGACTTTATACATGCAAAGTTGAGGGATCTAGTTAAAAGGGCACTAATACACAGCACTCAGACACACAGCAAGATCCAGCAGGTAGCAGAAACGAGCACGGGAGGGAAGGAGAGGCTCTTCTGCACCTGAGTCTGAATGTCATCCCCTGTCACAATGTTGCCCACAGCCCTGAGAGCTGGAGACACCACCTTATAATCACTGTGCCTAAGAAGGAACAGAAGAGATCTGTTAGCTCAGAGCTAACGCACGTGCTGGTGCGCACACACTCACAGCCGTGACACAGTGGAGGAAATCAATGTGCGTGTGCCTCACATGAGCAGTTCCACGAGTCTGCGGCATACTCCCGAGTCAATCACAGCCTGGATTTTGTCATTGGGACCATCAGACAGGTAGGACAGCGCCCAACATGCGTCCGCCAGCACATCTGGATCACCGCTGAACAGCAGTCTGGACAGCACGCTCAGACATGGTGACACCTGCAATAGCATGACACAGTGACAGTGCTGAGAAGGAGCACACAGAGGCAGATCTTTTTTAAAGAGGCTTTTGGACATTGTGGCCTGCTAAAGGTGACCTTATTTTATAAGAGCACACGCTGCAGAGGAGACCGGCTGAGAAAGCAGTTCTTTGTAGAGCTCCTTTTACCCACCTTGGCAAAGTCTGGGGGAGGATTTTTGCCTCTGCACAGGTTGGACAATGCCCACACAGCATTCCTTGTTGTAGTGAGACGGTTGGATTTTGCAAGTAACCTATAGAGAGAGAGGCAGGCAGACACCCACAGGGCTTGGGAACCAGCTCTACAGTGCAGCCAGACCACAAGACCAGAATACTCTCCAATTTCTTAACAGATACTGGCTTACAAACCAAATAAACAGTGCTTTTTTCCATGTAAATGCTTTCCATTCATGCTCACCAAGTACATATTGCAATGAGGGCATTATACAAACATGTTCTTAAATAAATGCACAGGGAGGCATGTATGTAGCACTACATTGCTGTGTGATGGGGAGCCTGCTGGCAACAGGCCAGAGCAACGTCCCATCCACACAGGAACACAGCAGCTTCTGCTGCCATCAGCACCAACCAGCTCGATGGGATGTGGAGGCATGCGCCTGTCCAAGCTGGACTCACTGTTGCAGAGATGGGAGGATGCCGCAATTCAAGACAAAGTCTCTGCACTCTGCGTTGTCCCCTGCGATATTGCCCAGTGCCCAGACAGCCTGGAACAGCAGACACAGACTGGATAAATGCTGCACTACTGGGCACTGTTACACTAAACAAGATATCAGCAAATTGCTTACTACTAAACTGGGTACTATTAAAGTAAACATGTCTGTACTGAAAGTTGTTCAAGCTTAAATATTGTGAAACTAGATACAATAATTACTGCTAAACCAGTCACCACTAAACTAGCTCTGATCAAACTAGACATTAATGACCTTCCTACAACTACATTAGCAAAAAAATTAACTGAGCTGTGCTGAACTGGCTACTGCTGCCCTACATACATTTAAGCCATAGTGCCTAGCTCAGCTAACGCTGCTGCTGCTGATAAACAAGCCCATGCTAAGTGAGGCAGGTCACCTGCTCCTGCACGTCTTCATACTCAGAGTTGAGCAGCTCGATGAAAATCGGCACCGCTCCCGTCTCAATCACCACCTTGGTGTGCAGGAAGGTCCCCGACGCGATGTTGGTCAAGGCCCAGGCAGCTTCAAACTGTCAGTGACACAAAATTAAAGGCTTAGCTGTCTCAAAAGTTGTTTACACTGTCTGCTCTCAACTAGCCATTAAGCACATTTTGCACATTCTGAACTTTTATTTTTATCATACTGAATTCTTTTATCGTGCAGACGCTGCATACATCTTTCCCATAATGCTTACTTGGAGAGTACAGTTGTCACTTCTCTTCAGGAACTCTACAAACCTGCTGACAACCCCTGGTGTGAGGATGACCTCATCGATAGGAGGGTTGGGTTCTGTCAAAGGGTCAATAAGTGCAAGTTCATCCAAATGCGTTTCAGCACATTATAGACGTTGATTATAATACAGCAAAATCAAGCCTGAACCTTTGGAAAGTAATTTCCTGAATTTTTGGGTCGCTATTAGCTGCTGATCTGGGTCTTCAGAGAAGATCATTTGAACCATGTCCTGAGTTATAACTCCTTCCTGCAAACAAACACTACAGTGTTAAAATGTGCATGTAGTTCTTCAACATGACTAATTGCAAGGAGAGAACACAGTAGAAAAGCCCTAGAACACTGTCTCTAGTATAACTCGTATCACTAAGACAATACTTACGGCAGATACCGGAACAGTGGAACTGACATCAGGATCCTGAATGGGACATTCAAACATGGCCTCATCGCTTGACGGCACACACACATTCCTCCTCTTGAACAGCTGGGATTGTAGATCAAGACTCACCATTATATGACATGAGCAGGTCAAAACAGGTTCAATACTGCCTACATCTTTAAATGAATTCTTCATTAATAAACAATTTTGTTGTTAAAAAATAAAAACTAGTACTGGCCAGGTTGCATGAAATGAGGGTCTGGTAACAAGCTTTAAACCTTGCCAGCATTTCTGTATGATCTACAGCAATGGGCCGTGCAGGATGTGAAAAGCCTACCTGTTCCTCTCTCTTTTGCTTGCGGAGCTGGATACCCTCTTCCTCTCTGCGTCTGCGCATCTCCTGCGGGTTTAGAGCCTTGTTCTTGTAGCTCTTCATTCGATAATTGTCTTTGCCTGGACTTGCCATTGTGGCTTCTATGATCAAGACAGAAAAGAAACCCAATTTTCATAAATCTTCACACTGCAAAAAAAAACTTGAACTAAATAAGTCTCACCACATGTTTCCAAACTGAAGAAAAAACACATTAGTAGATTTTGTCCAACAGCAGACAAAATATATTACGTGATATCCCATTTAAGGTTGAGATACAAAGCCAACATATTCTCAACATTTCCCTGATGGCATCAGTCATTACCCCTAGCCCACACTGCATTTTAATTTAAACGAGGAATGAAAACATATCTTTTACCGTACACACTGATGCCATGTTTGTTTGGCAAATAACTATAGAACATCAGCACACTGTTTCAGAAAAATACAGAGTCATGCCAGTCATAAGAGTTGGTCACTGCTTTAAATTTGCTAAATTTGAAAACTCGAAACATCCTTGAAACACTTTAGGAGAGATGTGTGTGATGTCTGTATAAGAGAAGAGTTCAGAACATCGAAAATGTGGTTGAAAATCGTTTTAATACATTAAACAACCACACTCTCCAACTGAAGGTTATTAGGACTACATCTCATTTACCGCTGCAGCCCTCAAGCCACAGGATCAAGTTGACAGAAAAACCAGCAGGGAATCTGATGGGCTTCTCAAAGGCCAGTGTTTACACCATTCTAATACACCTGGGCTAGTGCCTGACAATAAGAGCATGGAAAACAGTCACCCTAGTGAAAATAGTAACCCTGGTAAGGATCCGTTTCTGGATAACCAATCAAAAACCCCTATTATTCCAATTCCACCCGGGGCGGCCATAGCAGTAGCTACATTTTTTTTTTTACAGCTTCCACTGGTTTAACACTCGATTTACTTAATGAATAGCCTCATAATTAGTCGATGAGCCGGATCAGGTAGCTAATTAACTAGCTACTCTACAGAGGAGGTACAAAGTACTTGACTTTACAGAACTGGAACTGAACAAGCAAACGATTGCATCCTGCGAAACGTCGCTACTTGGACAGCTAACTAGCTAGCTAACTTTATGCTGATGAACACAAGAGGAGTATTAGAAACCTTGCCTGTCAAGTTTCAAGCTTCAACTGGTAACTATTTAAAATCGTTTAAAGCTTGATTGCCGACTTGGTGGCTACCGAAAATAAATACTTTTTTACAATTTACACAGGTAATATAGCTAACTAGCTAGCTTGCTAACACTGCTAACAACATCTGGCTAGTAGGTGGGGCAATCAAGTTTACCAGTCTTGTCATTACACCAAATGTCTACATGTGATACGGTCTAAAGCTTGTTTCTTATAAGCATCCATAGCTAATGTTTTCTTTTCCGTTTTGGTAAATTCGAGCTGAAAACCTTGACATCTGCCTGTCAGCCAATACTACGGCAGCCAGCAGACCTATCGAGCTAGCTAATGAAGTAGCCGTGTTTGCTAGTTTGCTAGCAAGCTACGTCACGACAGATTGATACAGTTCAGCTCAGCACACGACTTCATTCCAAATTCCCAACAAGATAAACCCTTCATAACTAAATAAAACACATTAAAAGATTTGGATGCTAAATTATTCTCACCCGTTCACCTTTAGCAAACAGTTATGCGTCTGTTTTGAATTCCTTCTCACAACCTTCCCGAATTACTCCAACTGAGGAGGGCAATATGGCGTCAATAAGTTATTGAGGGTAAACGTCACTTCCTATGTGAAGTCGCGAGTCATGAATGAAAACCGAAAATGACTAGCTAAACTAGCAAGTAATGTCTTACCAATGACATAGCTACCTACGTAAGTGGTCTGTACGTTTTAGTAATATGAGGCATTTCGATATCTTTATTCATAATACCGACATAACGTGGGTCCGTTTGAATCGAATTAACTTGCCTGTAGCTAAAGATGCTAGTAGCTAGAACGATTTTGCTAGCTAGTTAGGTTGGCTATCTAGTTAGCTAGGTTAGCTAGCTAAGTATCCTAGATAGCAGCAGAACTTTAGCAAGCTCGTTCGCTATTAATGTTTGTTTAGCCCCTTACTAAACTATAAAACACCGTCTTAACTCGACTGGTGTTAATCTTTTCGTTTTATACAAGTTTTGGAATCACCAACCGACTGCCGCCTTTTTGTTTGTTTCTTTCTGAGGGTGTTTCGCCATGCCAGTCTGTGAAATCTGCAGCGAGGAGCTTGTGTCTGAATCAGACATGAGAACTCACCTTCTCTTGAGCCACCTGGAAAATGAAATGAGTTGTCCATTCTGCTCACTGTCGGGCGTCTCGTACGACGATCTCCACTTTCACATCTGCACAGCACATAAAGAGACAGACTCGCAGCCCTCTATTGACCACAGTGCGCCAAGCAGTGAGCGTAGATGTTCAGCTGTATCAGAGACAAAAACGAGTCTCATTAGAACAGACAGTAAGGAAAGGGTAACTCAGGCTTCCACAGAGGTCACTGGTTATCATGCACTTTGTCTGACGAACAGGACACCTACTTCTAATGCAGGAACTGCACTTACTCAGGAAACGTCCAGAACGGAACCGCCTACAGCAGCTTCTTTAAACAAAACAAAAAAAACACTCAGACACGCACAAGCATCAAATTCCCTCGGAAAACAGGCACGGGAGGAAAAGGCTGAACGTCGCAAATCAACACAGAAACATCTGTCTTCTCCAAAGAGAGGTGCTTTTCAGGCAGCTGATCATTAATTGTCGCATCTTGAAGTAGTTGCTTTCATCTGGACATCACTGATTCTGTGTGCCCATTCTATGGCATGTGTTTCAGGACGTCAGTTCACATGTCCTATGTGTGCTCTGGTGTGCACTGACTGCTTCATTCTTCAGGAACATGTGGAGCTCCATCTGCAGGATCAGGCCGAATGTGAAGGTTACAAAAAATTTCTAGCTCTCACTCCATCGTTCTAGCACAACATGCACACAGTGGAATTCCATTACAATACAGGAAAACATTTTTATTCGTTTTCACTACGTGTGTTCAGTAAAGAACAAAATATATTTTCATCAGGACATGGTGCTACATTTAACAAGAGATGGCAATAGACTGCTGCAAACAGATAACCATGCAGCTGTACATTATACAATACATGATACAGTTCACTGTACAGGAGATTTAAACAATAATCTCATGTTTATCCCGAGTAATAAACAATAGCAACTTTACACTGCCAAGGAAGTAGTAAATATGTACAAAGTATAATCCCAAGTGTTAAGTGTATATGTCTGTCTGGCAGATCTGTTCTGTAGCTTGACTACCTATGGGAAGAAACTGTTTGCATATCTGGAAGACTTGGCCCAGATGTCTAGATGGGAGAGCTGTAAATAGTTCATGTAGGAGTGAGAGAGCTCCTTCCACTGCTTGTCTGAGGCAGAACAGTTTGTGTACCAGATGGTTATGCTGCAGGTCAAGTGCTCTAAGGAGCAAGTGTTCAGGGACCATGAGAAGCTGCTTGTGATGTGAATTGCTAGGAACTGCAAGCTGTTTTCACTGTAGTACAGATAAGTCCACAGCCATCTCCTTCAGCATCCCAACATTTAGAATGAGAGAGCTGCCTTTGTACCAGGACTCAGTTGCCTCAACTCCACTCTGTAGTCAATCTCATCATTGTTGACGATGAGGCCCACAACTGTATTGTCATCAGAGTTGCTGTGATGTTATGATGTGCTCATAAGTGAACAAGGTGTACAGCAGCTGGACAGCTGAACAGGTGTTTCCACAGCTTTCAAGTGAATGAACTTTATAGACTATTTTTTGGAGTATGATGGTGTTGAACGCTTGAGTAGAAGTCTAATGTAAGTTTTAATACAAGTGTCCTTGCTGTCCAAGTGGTAAATAGCCAGGTTGGTCTCTTGAGTGGTTTTGCTTGTAGAGGGCCCAGTGTTGGTGGGATTAGTAATTGTTCTAGTGTATTTAAATGTGAATAATTTGTGTGGAACTGGCAGGTGTGCAGCAGTATGAATGTCCGCTGTGTTCGGTGGTCTGTGTGGACAGCAGCTCACTGCAGGACCACGTAGAGCTGCATCTGGAGTACGGCCCTGCTGCTGCTCAAGGTTCCCGCACAAACCACACCCACAAAGCCGCAGAGTGTTGATGTTAACACACATCATAATGCTTAGCTCACGTATCATTTATAGACCATTTGAATATCATTCGAGCAATGATTGTAATGCAAGCAGCATTGTACAATGGATTTGGATAGATATGCTACAGATCACGTGAGTTACTTTGCTTCAGTTCCTCTACCACCTGTGTGTACATGTGTACAAGCACCTCACCCTACTATAAGATCAGTGCTGTTTTTCAGGGGATTCATGCAGAGACCTGAAGTTGGCCAGGCAGCTACAGGAAGAAGAGGAGCAGAGGAGGAAGGAGACAGAGGCCAGAAGGGAGGCTAATGATTTCAGACAGCTGCAGGTCAGAGTAGCATAAGGAGACAGGAGTCATACGCCTACATAATTAAGAGATGGAGCCCAACAAGATAGTGATGACCACCAGATTTCCAATATGCATCAGTACTCCAGTAGAATGTATGAGAACCTTGGAAAACACATCTGTGTCAATTCATCACAGTCTACAGCAAAACTCCTGCTTATGGCTGACCTCTGCTTGACCCGTTATATTGCAGAGACAGTTTGGGTTGGATAATAGTGGTGGCTACCGCAGGCAAATGGAGAGGACTATGGAGAGAGCCGTGTCCCGAGGGCACCTGACTCCAGCTAATTACCACAGAAAAAGGGAGGAGATGATGGAATCTCTGGCTTTGGGGGTGGATGATGGACAGACACGAACCACAGGTCAGTTCAAGTACAGAATACAACAGCTGGTTGAACTGTTGCTTAAATGACGCACAATTTAAGGCCATGGTCATGGTGTCCAAACTTCACTTCCATAAAAGAATGTGTGGCGACATGAAGCAATATCTACCAACAGATTTACCAATAACCCATGGGATATCAGCTGCATACACTAATAGGGACCAAACTCACTCGTATGCAGGGAAATATTGTATGCAGGGAAGTTTATTGAATAACAATGAACAATGAGATTAATAGTTCATGGAAACAAAGGAGAAGAAAACAGACATTTAACTATAAGAAGGTAAAATATCCAGCTACTAACTATAAAAGAAAGGGAAAAAAAGGAAAATTAATAAAAAGTATGCAGGGAGTAACTTGATTATACGAGGCGTGACAGTAAACAAAGAATCACGTGGCACCCTAACCGGGATAGAACTAAAGACACTTTTACTGGAGATTAGAAGATTAACTTCTAATTATATCGATTACAAATTTAATAGGAGATAGACGCCTCAAAATTTAAACTGACCCAGCGACCACATCAGAAATGGACACGAGATGTATTGAGCCTTACTGTGACATCGCCATGGGGTTGGGACCCAAACCATGCGTGCGCACTCTTGAGAATGCATTGGACCCGTAGTCCCTTCAGATTCTCGCGGCACCGCCACCAGCCCAACTGATCACAATACCGAGCATCTGATGCCTGCTGCAATGACGTCATGAGCCATTCCTGATCAGAACGGCTCCAGTAGAGAACCGAAGTTCACGGCCTTTGATGTAATCTCGATGGGATTTCTGAGATGATTTGCCATAGTCAGCCTAGGTCGAATTAGACGTTGTCGCTTTCTCCGATGTAGATTTGAAAATTGGTCGCCAAGTGGCCAAAACGGAACTAATTTCAACTTGATCAAAGGCGAAAGACGACTAAAATAGGAGACTGCATGGTGCACACTATTAGATGTGTACAAGTGTGTAAAACGAACGGAATAACAAAAAACACTGAACAAATAAAGAACACTTGGACATATGACAAGGTATAACTAGCATAGTTAGCCCGGCACAAAAGCTAAAGAATGTAGGAGCACTTCATCACAGATAGTATCAGCATGGTATGTCCACACAGACACAGACCACGTTGACACCGAGTAGCACCCCAATATTAACAAATAGAACTTTGCTCAGCAACACTGTAATGACAACCTATAGAGCAAATTTCATCACAAAAGGAAATATCTCAATCCTACATAATAAACGATAAAAACAAAAGAATAAAACAATACACACACAATACTGCATGCATTCTAACTAATAACTTGTAAGGAATAATAACTAGACTAATTTCATGACTTCAACTTGGAAGAAAATACGCTTTATCGCATGGTTACATTTCTTCAATCCATGGTTACATTTCTTAATTTCTTCACAACCATGCAATATCCCTGCATTCCTCTTAGATCTCTCAGGCTACTTTGACGTCATAAAAGTAGCTCTGGACAGTGTAGCCAGTCAAACCTCTCACCCTGAGATCCTGAGAAAGGGTTAGGTGCTGATAAGCTGGGTCCATGTAGCAGTGGTGACTCTGGGTGTCTGGGACCAGGTCAAAGTTCAGGGGAAAAGTCATTTTGGAGTACATTATCCACTACAAATGTGCTCTGCTTCTTTCATATGTGTCGAATTAATGTAGTTTTTCTTGATACTGACATTAGTGTTGCATATACTGGTTGATCTGATGGGTGAGATTTTGTTACTTGTTTGAAACTATTGTCAGCTAAAGCCCAGAGCAAAACCCATTAGCACTGGCTGATATGGATTTCGAGTGATATTGTGATGATTCTGACCTGAAATACATATTTTGTGAAGTCAAACCAATTGTCATAAAGCAGCTTTACAGATGTCTACGTTCAAGCCCCTGCTGAGCAAAGCCAAAGGCTGCAGTAACAAGGATAAACTCCCTAATAGCATGAGAAAGTAACCTTGATGGGAACCAAGACTCAAAATGGGAAGCCCATCCTCCTCTGGTTAGATGCCATAAAATGTAAATGGTTGGACACCACAGCAGGAACAAAATAAGCAATAAAAAACAAAATGAGTAATAAGAACAAGTGAGCAATAGAATTCTCTTCCAGGTACCCAGAAGTCCTAGTCTGGATCTAATAAGTTTGTGTATCCAAAACCCATTTGGTGCAGGAACGTCCAAGGAACAGTCAGACTACATCCTTCTCATTGTGGGAGTGGGGTGATGGGGGCGATACGATACATTCATCCCGATTTGTTCTCAGAACTTCTCAGTGAGATTGAAGTTAAGCGTAATAAAGTGTCATTTTAGGTTTCTCTCAGCCTCAGTGACATCACGCTCTCCGCATCAATGTCACATGGAAACACTCCAAACTGCACATAAACATTTAGCTGTGTCTGCTTAGTGAGTCTAGAAAAATCTATAAACAATATCACAGTTTTTCTCCCCATCTATGATGAACCATATCAGTACTTTATCCATTTCCATAGATAACACAGCTAAAGAATTTCATTTAATGTGTTTTTTTTTCTTTCCAATAAAGCCTGTTAGCCATTTTTGCTATTAAAACTGATATAACATCATCCTGGTAGGTTTTATTTTGTAAATTACAATATCATTATTTAATTCAATCATTATCATTATGGCAAAGCTAAATTTCCATTTAATCTAATTTTCATATCTGGTTTGTTTGAGTTTTATAATAAGGTTTATTATTTATAATAATGAGTTTTGTTCATATTGCAACAAGGTTTACAAAGTGTTTTTCAAGAAGATGGTGTTTGTGGGTTTTGCTTGCAGTAAGGAGGAATACTAACATTGGATTACTTTTTGCCTCATGAAGGAGAAGGGGCAGAAACATTGGTACCACAGCTTGTGTTCATTTCCACTCCATTCTGTAACGCTGGTGCTCATGGGTTGATTTTCCCATGCGTGTGTGATAGGGCTGCTGGCAGCTGTCTACCAGTTGTACCAGCGTGAGGCTCGCGACAGCACCCGTGTGTGGCTGTGCGCAGACACGGACCACTACTCGACTTCAGACGGAGACAGAGGCTGGGGCTGCGGCTATAGAAACTTCCAGATGCTACTGTCATCCTTGCAAAAGATGGAGAGATATGCCGCACTCAACACCCTGCCAGGTATATTGCCCTAAACAACACTGCCCCACAGATTAAAGGTATATTATAGCATTTTTCAACCTAGGACCCATGATCAAACCATGGGTCCTATTGCTGTATTGCTGAAGTATGTGGTCAATTACCATGAACAGAAATTTAGATGCATACTTAGTCCTTAGAAAAGAACATGTAAACCTCCACTGAAACAAAAAGTTCAGTTGTTATGCAAGTATGGGAAAATCATTATTTGTGGTAACTGCATATGCATCATAGATGCAGGATATAGAGATTAGGTTAAAAAGTTCTGGAATATTCTTTAAAAAAATAAAAAGTGCAATTTATTCACTTTCAAATTCCTTATCTTGTTTTTTATTTATTTATTATTGTTTTTTACTCCTGAAAAAGTCCTGTGTTTAACTAAGACAAGCATTTCCTCTCACTCCTGCACTGTGTATGGCTCTCCCTTGGTTCCTCACTGTAGTCTTAACTCCCTATTAGACTCCACTCCCAGCATCCCCCAGGTGCAGGCTGTGATCGAGGCAGCGTGGGCCGAGGGAATGGACCCTCAGGGCGCCTCCCACTTCAGCGGGCGTCTGCGGGGCACTCGCGCCTGGATTGGTGCCACTGAGATCTATGCTGTCCTCACTGCCCACCGAGTCAGGTGTGTGTGAACTCCACTCTCACACTCCTGTTCTACACGAACATTCGGTTAGACCTCATCGACAGTGAAAGTGTGCGTGTGTGTGCGTGTGCGTATGTTTCATCATACCAGTTGTTAAAGTTCTCTCACGTCTTCTCAGGACCCGTATTGTTGACTTCCACCAGCCCACTGGTCCAAGCGGCACACACCCTAAACTGTTTGAGTGGGTGAAAAACTACTTCTCCATCCCCTCCAGTAATGGCACTAGATTACTTCCCAGAGTAGTTAAGACCACTCTACCACCTATCTACCTCCAGCATCAAGGTACAGCAGGAACAAATATTCTTAAGGCAAACTTGGATTTTGATATACTTGTAACATTACCCTCACACACCACAGTGAGGTTATAGTTACAAATGTAATAGTCATTATATTAAATTCATGATGAATATTATACTGTATATATGAATTCAAAAGCAAACTGTAGCAGTAAACTGGTAAATGGCTGATGTGTGTTTCTGCTTGTGTGTACTTGTGCTCACAGGCCACAGTCGTTCCATCATAGGACTGGAGGAGAGGAAAAACGGTAGCATGTGTCTGCTGCTGCTGGACCCAGGCTGTTCTCCTGCAGAGATGAGGAAACTGCTCACCCCCAACGCTGCTTCCGCCTCCATCACCCACATGCGCAAGTTCCATGGGCACCTCAAACACAGGCAGTACCAAGTGGTGGTGGTTGAGGGAGTGCTAACCCCAGAGGAGAAACAGGTAAACACCATTTAAGTAGTTCGGTCCACTTTAGGTTTTGACTTGTATTATAACAATTTTAATTATAAGAATCTGCAGCTTTCGTAAAATATGACCGAGCAACATTATAATGAACTATTAGGCTTTCCTCATTAAATTAACACCATCAATGCACACGTAGTTTTGGTCAGTACTTTGTTTTTTAATGTATTTTTTTTGTATAAACCATATTTGTAAGGTTGGTAGCAAACTTTGCTGAGTGTTATGTTCATGTTTTTCAGAGCCGCATTCTTAACTCAAGAACATTACATGCTGAGAGAATTCCCTGATGTCTCTGTATACGACTGGACTGTTAATAATACAGCAGTTTTTAACATGCTGCAAATTTATTCTGCTTTGGACTGAGTTTGTGTGGTGTTTTGTTTTTGTTTTTTTATTCACCAAAATAATAAATATGAAATTTTATTTCTGTGTACATTTTGCATTTGCAAACTACTTTTAACTTTTAGTTTTTCGTTACAATTGTGCTGTCACAATTGTAGTTCTAAGGGAGACAAAAGAAAAGTTTGAGAAAATAGACAAGGTCCAAGCACTGGCCCTTGTGAGATGGCTGTATAGAGCTTGCACGGAGCAGATCTGAATCCTTGCCAGGTCACCTTAAAAGCATTAAAAGCTACTCTGCATGCAAACCACTACCATGCTGAATCTGTGATGTCAAGAATAGTGAGGAAGGGAACTGTGGTTGACCATGTCAAATGCAACGGAGCTTAAGGAATATTAGGGCCAATTACAATTTGGCTGATGCAGAACCATAAAGCTACTCAGTAAATTCAATAACAGCAGTTTCTATAAAGTGTGTTTTCTCAAGCTAGACAGGTTTGGATCCTGGAGTCAATTCTGTGCAATAAAGAGAGACAACTAATAGTAAGCAGCATGAAAAAAAAGATCCTGACATCAAAAGGGTCAAAAGTCATTAAAAAATGGGTATCTTGAAGGCAGTTTCTGCACAACCTGATGTTATAAAATCATTTATGATGGATGTGGGAAGTTTTTATCACTATGAACAAAAGGGAAATTTTAATTTGTCAAAAGCATACATCTTTGTTATTCTACACTTGTTGCTGTTCAGTACCTGGAATGTATCATCCTTCCTGTAGAAGGACCTTTAACTTGTAGAACTTCCATATCTGCATCACTAGAGAGGAAAGGATACACCTACTCATAGTGTATTAAAGAAAACACTAAAGGTGTTTTCACAATGGCACTTTTTAGACAAGACAAGGTCCAAGTTAATTCGGACTCTGGTTCTTTTTCACCCTTGGTAAGATTCGTTTGGATACTAATTAAGTGAGGATACAGTAATCACACTCGGATGCAGACCAAAACAGCTGCACCGAGAGCCTTGAGAAACGATAAACCTAGTATACTTCCAAATGAACTCTGGAGCGGTTCATTTGAGGGAGAGCGTAATCTGACCTTGATCTGACCCGACTCTCAAGTGTTCACAAGTTTGAGCTAAACGGCTCCTGTAACCATGTGTGCTTTGCATTATGGGATGCAGCAGAGCATGTAAAAAGACGGGGGAAAGCGAAGCCACTATGTTTTTGATTCCCTCTTAGTGACTGGCTGCAGGCTGCGGCCAATTCCCAAGGGCTCCGATGACAAACGTCAATTTCCAAATTACATGTTATATAAATGTATTTATTTATTTTGCAATTGTGTACTGTCAATCCTATATGGTTCACTCACATTAATATCTTTCCCAGCATATTTCTTTACGATGCACGTGTTTTAAGTTATTTGATTATCCTTAAAGGGCTGTGGCAATGAGGTGATTGACAGCTAATAGTAAGTCAAACATTGTGAATGCACAGGTTGCTGACATAACAGTAAAAAATCACATTTGTGTTACTAATGATGACTGTTCAATTTGACATTTTGCAGTAAAGCAATGTCTTGTTCTGCAGTAAATTATTCTAACATACTGTACTCAAGGCCAAGTTCTTTTCAGTTTGCTCAGATAGCAAGCAAAGTGGCTAGGTACAAACGCTAAATTCCCTAATGTTAGCTAACAAGCTTGCTGTAATTAGCTAAACGATAAACAACAGGACATTATTAACTAGCAAAGTGTATTTCCTTTAAATATCTTGAAGGCATTTGAACGTGTGGTTGTGTTCTGGTCTGTTTTGTAGCTGGATTGCCGGGTAATGTTTGCCCTTCCAGGAAACTGCGGTCAAGTCATCCGCGCTTTAAATCAGAATGACCCAGTATGCTCGATATTACGACAACAACGACAACATGTACCGGGAGGAAGTAAATTGGTTGGTGTCCATTCCAATGCCTCCACTGGAAATACACGGCTGCACTGTCAGCCATGGGCACCACCATTCAGCAAAACTATGATAAACTACTGAGAACCATAGGAAAAGCCTTGACTTCCTGCACCAACTCAAGAAATGTGGTGCCTCAAACACTACTGATGCAGTTTTACACTGCCATAAAATCCTTCATCACATCCTCCATCTCTGTCTGGTGTCCTCTCAGGCCAAGTACAAGCTGCAATGGACAGTGCAAAGAACAGCTTTCTACTCTTGAAGACCAAGGAAGAGCCAAGGAATATCATGGCTGGTCCTTCTCACCCCTGTAGGCCAAATGCTGGTCTGTGTTCATCTACCCCCCACTGCTGTACCTTTGATCTCTCACAGAGATCGGGGTGATAAAGTCACAATGGTTACTTGTGCAATGGTCAATAATTACTGTACACGAGTGTCTTACTACTAGCTGTGAGACCTCATGGCTGTTTTCTATGGTGGGGAATGCCAGTTGCTTAATTTTGATTGGTCAGTTGTAGTAAACCTGGTTCTTGGTCAAGACAAAACTGAAGGAAGAGGGTTTTGGAGCTGGCACACTGAGGAGTCAGGTTCTCTCTCCCTGGGGCTCTCTCTCTCTCTCTCTCTCTCTCTCTCTCTCTCTCTCTCTCTATATATATATATATATATATA